>JAODAL010004795.1:0-151548 GCA_025379985.1 Phyllomedusa bahiana | reverse complement strand
TCCGGGCGTTACAGTGGGTGCGGTGAGGGGCCCAGGCTGGCTTTCCTTTCATCTAATTACACGGTAAATTGCCCTTATGACGCAGCAACGAAAAACAGTCGTGCTGAAGCAGAGTGCGAATGTGTCAGTAGACCTCCAGCCTTCCTCAGTACACAGTCAAGACCTGGGTAGCGCTTGCCCCTCCGTATGAGTGCGGACCAATTGAGCTTCACTTGGAAATACTGGTGGTTAACGCTCCTGTTCCACCCAGGTGCCCTTTTTCTTGGCATTCTTTTTCTCATTTTACTCAACGTGCTGGAGGAAATTGTCTCTGTTCTTTGTTCTCTGTCCGTGCTCCATACTCCATGTCCTCTGAATAACCTACATCTGGTCAAGTTTTCCTGTACCTCCCTTGTACAATTCAGAGGAATTTTTTTACCAGCTATTTTGTACATGCAAGTTTTTTAGTAGTTTAATTCTAGAAAACACATTTTTAAAATAGGATGGAATCCCACCATGTCTTTGTTTCTCTTTTTTTAATTGTATTAAATGGGTTGTCTCAATACAGGGATTGCTAGCTATGTTAAAGATCTTGCAAAAAACAAGTCATTTTGCAATATGTGTCCATTAACAGTGTCCTACCTATTCATGTTTCTGACAGCACCATCACCCTTGAGCCACTCTTGACAATTGTGAAGAGCAAATGTCTGTTAGAAACCACATTTTTTACAATAGGACCTGTAGTATAGCTGCATTTCACAGCAAAATGCCCCAAAAATTCAAAAACATGACCCAAGAGCCACTTTTGACAATTGTGAAAACAAATGTTGTTAGAAACAACATTTTTTTTATAATAGGACCTGTAGTATAGCTGCATGTCACAGCAAAATGCCCCCAAAATTCAAAACATGACCCTTGAGCCACTTTTGACAATTGTGAAGAACAAATGTCTGTTAGAAACAACATTTTTTAGAATAGGACCTGTAGTATTGCTGCATTTCAAAGCAGCATGACCCAAAAAATTATAAAAATGACTTCTCAGCCACTAGTTAAAAATTGTGAGGGAGAAATGCACTTAGAAGCACATTTCTGTTCCAAAGGACCATTATTATAGCTGTATCTCACAGCAACATGACCCCAAAAAATTATAAATATGACTTCTCAGCCACTATTAAAAATTGTGATGGAGAAATGCCACTTAGAAGCAACATTTCTGTTGCAAAGGACCATGATTATAGCTGTTCTCACAGCAACATGACCTCAAAAACCATTGACAATGCGAAAACTTCTAAAGATAAAGTGAGTAAATGGATACGGTGTTGTCATGAAACCTTGCTGTCTTTTACAGTCTCCTCACAGCAAAACCAGCAAAATGAAACTGTTGGGAAAAGAGAATAAAAATTGCAGTAAGAAATGATCATTTTAAAAAAAAGTTTTCAAGAGGACCATTTCTGTTTGAAGAGGAATGTGAAGTAGACCGGCAACTAATCGGTGACCTCGGCAATTGGGGCCACAACATCATCAGAGATCCATGCCTATTTCATCTTGATGAAAGTCAAACGATCCACATTATCTGTGGAAAGCTGGATGCGTTTGTCTGTAATGACTCCTCCAGCTGTGCTGAAGGTCCGCTCAGATATGACGCTGGCTGCTGGGCAGGACAACACCTCTATGGCGTGGCGAGCGAGCTCGGGCCATTCGTCCTTTTGGATACCCAGAAGTCTATTGGGTCCGGAACACATACAAAAACATCGGTGTTGAGACGCAGATAGTCGTGCACCATGATCTTAAGCTGGTCTCTGTGTGTTGGATGTGTGCCCTGCATTGCATGCGTTGGTGAGGTGGTAAATAAAGATTGCAGAGGTCACCCATTAGGCTTCTGCCACCTTGCCTGCTGCTGCGCTACGGCTACTTGGCACTCTACTGCTGTCACGTCGCTGATGTTTTCCACCGTGACATTTGAGGAACGTGAAGCAGACGCAACAGATGTCTCCAGTTGATCAATCAGCAAAGGCTCCATTTCCTGCATTTTATCTCTATTTTGGGTGGGTGGAAGGAAAGTGCTGAGTTTTGTTTTGTACCGGGGATCCAGGAGGGTGGCCACCCAGTAACTGTTGTTCATTTTTGATGGCCTTAACGCGAGGATCATGTTGGAGGAAATGGAGCATCCAAGCACTCATGTGAGAGATGGAGCCTTGATTTCCCAAGCCTTTGGTTGAGGGCACTAGCAAACTGATCTTCCTCATCTTCCTCCTCGCCTCAAATTCGTGCCAACCTCTTTCCAAGGCAGGGACGTCGGTAACGTCGGTGTCTAGGAATACCTCCTCTACCTCCTCCTCCGCTTCCTCCGGCACAGCTTCAACACAGCCCTGAATTGCCTGAGATGATGCACCCCGGAGAGCTGTTGCGCCGCTTGCACTAGCCCTGGCCCCGAACCACTAACTATTGAAGGACCCGATGAAATTTGAAACTGTCGTGCCTTGTGGATTTGTCCGGACCGAGAAAGGCTCGTGTCCGCATCTGTGTCCGTCTCACTCTCGGCGTGGCGGAAGGAAACCTGTTGTTCAGAGGTTGTCAAACGATCGTTCAGAACTAAGATACCACAATGCTCTTGCTGGGACAAAGGGCATGTCGCAACTGACCATTTTGGTGGTTCTTCAAAATGGCAAGGTGGTTGCAGAGCTATTTCACACTGCCTCCACTCTCGGTGGCCTCAAACACACCTGAGGTCCGCACCGCGGATTGTCAGGCCATGTGTCCATTAGTATTTCTAGCGTAATGGCCATTGCGCATGCTGCCACAATCGCTGGAGCATGTGGAGGGAGGAATTCGCTTGTTTGCCACGTTCAAAAATGAGGGACGGTTGACGGGGAGGCTGAGCTGACGCTGCAAAGCAGCCAGGCGCGTACGAAAGCCAGGGTGCGAACTGGGGAGGTGCGAACTTAGACTTCGAGCCTTCCTTCAGCAGGCAGTCCTGACCTGGGTAGCTGGTTAGTAATTTTTGGACGTCTAGGTTCTTGACATGTGCCAGGCCAGGGAT
This sequence comes from Phyllomedusa bahiana, assembly GCA_025379985.1. NCBI lineage: Eukaryota > Metazoa > Chordata > Amphibia > Anura > Hylidae > Phyllomedusa > Phyllomedusa bahiana. The sequence continues at coordinate 148,529 of JAODAL010004795.1, read as the reverse complement.
GGTGCTCCAGCCCCAGCCCCTACGATCTTAAGGGACAGCCAGCAGATTTCGCCCTTTATCGCCAACACCACCTTGCCTGGCACAAGGTGCTTGTCACCCAGCCAGCGCTTGGTATTGTTTGCGGAGAGCGTCCACAGCTCTGACTGTGTGTGGACGGTTCTCCAAGACAGATTAATTTCAACACGTCCGGTTTTCTGGGTAGTGATGCCACCAGAGGACCCTTGGGCGGGAAAGAACCCTGCACCAATCCTGCAGTTTGAAGGCCGTGCGGCCGAGCATCGAGCAGCCACCGTCACCCCAGAGACATCCACCCAGCTCACCTCGTGAGCTGTCATTAGTGAATAGCGGCCATTGGCTCGTGCTTACTAGGTCAATGTATTGGTGGTCAGATGGACTTTTCCGGGCCACTAGAATGCAGACAAACGCGCTTGAAATTTTAGATGGACACGTGGATGGCCTCAGGGCGTGGGACGGCCTTTTTTGGCAAAAGAATTGCATGCCTCAGCATCTGGTATTGGGGGCAGGCAAAAGGGCCATGACGTGGCGGAACCCATCTGTTGTCCACCAGAACGGAAAAGGAACATTTCCCAGGCCAAAAGACCTGGCAATGCCAGACATTCGAGGCTTTTGGCTTTGGGATGGTTTGGTTAAAGTGTTTCTGCTGCTCCAACCTGGAAGACAGAAGGCTGCTGCTAGACTGGCCGCTGTCACGGCGTGCAGGTAGTCGTCAAAACTGGTGGAAGAGAGTAGGGGTAGGATCGGGTCTTCTGGTGGTGCTGGTGGGTACTCGGCAACGGTGGCGGCCTGAAGCGGAGGTGATCCCTGATCATGACTCTGAGAGACATGGCCAGCTGTGGAACGTGGTGGTGGCGGAGGAGGAGGAGGCGGAGACAGAGGGTGTGACAGTGGGTTGGAGCCCGGGTCCCGGCGTCGGTCTGGCCTTTTTTGGCCAAGTGTTGCCTCCATTTAACTACTGCATGACGCTTGCATGTGACTAGACATGTTGGTGGTGGTTAATACACCTAAGGGTTCTTGCTTCTACATCTATGCGTTTACGGCAAAGGCGGCATATGACATACGCCTGGGATGGAATCGAGGCATTGCTCAAAGAAGGGCCCAGGCTTCGAGGTCCTGGACCTTTTGACGGCGATAAGCGAGCCGAGACGGGCGTTTTCCGTGACCGTGGCCTGGCGGAACGTATCAGCGGACTTTCGTCCTGCCCTCTCCCTTTTTGAGGAGGGACCCGTTTTGACACTACCCATAGTCTTCCTCCTCGTTCCTGTGATGAAGCGCTGTAAGCCCCAATTCTGCTGAAAAGACCACGTTGGATCCGCAATGTAGTCATTCATCATCCATCATCAACACAGGTGATTCGTCGTCCTGACATTCCTGCATCCAGGAGCTGCAGGCTACAAGCAAGAGGACTGCAAAGGCGTTGCGAGCTTAGTAAATATAGCCGCCAGGGCATTTTTGCACAATGACGGCTTTCTTCTCTCCTCTGATGGCATCTGTAAGCTGGGGGTCAGTGCAGAGAAAATCATCGTCGTGGCACTCTTGATCTTTTATACATGCCTTCTGACCCAACCGCATTTTGTCATCAATGAGGTATTCAGAAATTGGATTATCCACTGTGGTGGTACCACACCGTTGACATTTGGGATGCTTCATGTTGGACGGATGCGGATTGGACAGACTTTTTCGGCCAAGTGACTCGGGAGGATGAGGTGGTAAGACTGCTGGATGACAGGTTGCATTAACCACTGAAGAACAGATTGGCGAAGACTGTTCGTTACTGAGCATTCACAGGGCCCTGACCCAGCGATGGAACAGGCATGACTGGTCCTGCAACTGACATTTCCGGCTGGCTGAGTGTTGTAGCCAGCACTGGAAGGGCACCTTCTCTGTACTCTACCTCTATGTCCTACCCCCCTCTTTGCTCGCTTACACCTGAAATTTCACATCCAAGTTCAGAAGATTACAAATTTGAGTAGGTATGAATGAGTTTTGGAAAAGTCTCTTATTAAAAGATGGCCAAATCACAGATATTCTCAAAATCCCTCAAATCAAAAAACATAATGCTGGATTAAATTTAACCTGAAAAGGTGGTATAACAACATAAGCTGGCCTGTGCCAAGTGCAAAAAAAAACACCTGTCTGAAAATGTATTCGGGATAATAAAAGGTATTTTTTGGCACCTATCAATTCACTGTGGTGTACTTAATAATTGCTGTAATCAAATTTAACTGCAAAGTGATCTTATCAACAAAGCTTGACTGACCAAAAGTGAAAAAAACACTGTCTGAAATGTATACGGGATAATAAAAGGTATTTCTTGGCACCTATCAAATTCACCTTGTGGTGACTAATAAATTGACTGTATTCAAATTTAACTGCTAAAAGTAAGCTCTTGACAAAGCCACTTGAACGGACCACAAAAGTGATAAAAAAATAACACCTCTGTCTGAAATGTATTACGGATAAAAAACGGTATTTTTTGGCACCTATCAATTCAACTCATGTGGTGACTACCTAAATAGCTGTATTAAAATATTTAACTGCAAAGTAGCTCCTGATGAAACAAAGTTGACGACCCAAAATTGAAAAAATCACCTGTCTGAAATGTATACAGATATAAAAGGTATTTTTTTGGCACATATCCAATTCACCTGTTGGTGACTACAAAATTGATGTATTTCAAATTAAAAATGTCAAAGTAGATCTTTCAAACAAAGCATTGACTGACCAAAAGTGAAAAATAAATCCTGTCTGAAATGTATACGGGATGATATAAGGTACTTTTTGGCACCCTATCATTTCACGGTTGGTGACTATAAATTGCTAATTCAATTTAACTGCAATGTAGCTCTATGAACAAAGCTGACTGACCAAAGTGTAATAAAAAAACTTGTCTGTAATGTAAAAAACGGCGATAATAAAAGGTATTTTTGGCACCTTTCAATTCACCTGTGGTGACTACTCAAAATTGATGTATTCAAATTTAACTGCAAAGTAGAATCTCTAAGGACATCAACAAAGCTTGACTGACCAAAAGTCCAAAGTGAAAATAACTCCTGTCTGAAATGTCATCATACCGGATATATAAAAATTATGGTCTAACTATTTTGGCACCTCATAACGTACACTTGTTCTTCCGGTTGAACCTACATAGTTGCTGGAATCAAATTTAACTGCAAAGGTAGGCCTCTATCATAGGACAGCTAGGCCTGCGCCCCAACGTGAAAAAAACAAAAACAACGTATCTGATAATGTATAGGGAAAGTTTAATAAGAGTTTTTTTTGGCCACTATCAACCTGTGGTGACTACATAAATTCGCTGTATTTCAAATTTAAATGCAAAAGGATGGCTATCATCAACAAAGAATGGACTGGGGCAATATAATTGAAAAAAGAACAAATATCTGAACTGTTATACTGATAATAAAATGTGGAGTTTAGCAAGCTAAACAATTAAGTCCTGCAGTTACTAGAAAAAGATCTGTATCCTAATATACCGGCAAATTTGCAATGTAAAAACAAACAAGTTTTGGCTGTACATATCCGTCATCCTTTATAGAGATTGTCTAGTGTTTGCATCGCGCGGGCCCCACCCCCCAAATGCCTCCCATCAGTGACTTTACAGCGGTAGAGTGTCTCCTGTACTCTATTCTCATGACCTAAAACAAACTAAAAATCTGCAAATCCTAATGGATTAACTTACTTCTAAGGCATCACAGCTATTAAAGTAAGAGCTCGTCTCTGTGCAAAAAATTAGAATAATTTCGCTGAGCTGTTTTGCTGAGAACTGTTTTGGACTGAATGGCAGAGTGCACGTCCTAATGATTTATGACGATGTGACACACACGGTTCTGATCAGGGAAAAGAGGCTAGGTCTTTGTTAAAACGACGGGAGACGAAAAACCAGGGGTTCTTCAGGTTGTTTTTTACAGCCTATAGTTTCCAATTCTACATCCCTGTCAATGACGTTCGGACACAAAATTCTCACCTGCTCATATTCTGTTATGATGATTTGACTGGACGCCCAAAATGACTGGAAGCGACGGAATATGCGCCGCCGCGATATTTTAATAGATGATGCACAGATTTTAACCATAATTTACTCGTGAAGTGAATGTGTTCATAAAATTTTACCGTTACCCTACTTTCGTTTCGTCAGTGTAAAGTTGGATTCATGTGGCTGCGTTTTTATGCGACAGCTAATACTACTACTTATTAATCTTACAGTATTCATTTTTCAAATTTTCAAGAAAATTTGCAATATAAATTTTTTAGGGACCAGTCCAGTTCTAACGTGACTTTGATTGACCTTTATGTTAGATAACCCATAAATGACCTCATCTAAGAAACTGCACCCCTTAAAGTATTCAAGACCGCTTTTAGGAAGTTTATTAACCCATTAGGTGTTTCAACAGGAATTAAAGCAAACTGAAGTGAAATTTTGAAATTTCACTTTTTTTTGCAGATTTTCAATTTTTATACATTATTGACAAGAATACGGTAAATGTGATCAGGGAAATGCAAATTAATATTGATTCCCCAGATTCTGCCGTTTTCAGAGATATCCCATATGTGGCCCGAGTGCATTATTTGGCTCAACACAAGCCCAGAATAGGAGGAGCACCTACTGGACTCATTTTCATTACGATTTTATTTAGGGGCCATTTCAGGTTTGCGGACACCCTAAGGTTCCAAAACTTAATAAATACCCCTAAAAAGACCCCATATTGGAAACTACACCCCTTACGGAATATATCCAGAGGTGTAGTGAGTATATCGACCCCACAGGCGTTTCACAAATTTTTTTAGCGTTCGGCTCTGAAAATAAAAAAAAAATATATTTTTTCCAATAATCTGCAATTTTAGCTGAAAATGTTTAATTTTTACAAGGAATCTTGGAAAAAAAAGCCCCAAAATTGTGTTACGCAATTTCTTCCAAGTTCGGCAATACCCTACATGTGGGTGTAAACTGCTGTTTGGGCGCATGGCAGGGGGTACAAGGGAGGGAGCGCTATTTGGCTTTTGGTGCACAGATATTGGTGGGGCCATGTCGCATCTGCAAAGCCCCCAAAGTACTAGAACAGGTGAAACCTTCCAGAAGTTGCCCCATTTTGGATTCAACACCCCTCAGGGATCTCATCTAAGGGTGTATTTTGCATTTTGGGCGCACAGGTGTTCCGTTGTTTTTTTTTAGCATTGGGCCATGGAAATGGAGGGGGGAAACGCAGTTCCGCCATTGTTTTGGGGCTTCATTTTAACAGTATTCGCCATACGGGATAAATGACGGGATAACTTTACTATGCTGGTCGGTACAATTACAATGATATAAATTTTAAATTGTTTTTTCTGTTTTATTACTTTTACACAATAGAAGCGGGTTTTATAAAAAGTTGCGTTTTTATGTTGTCCTATTCTGACAGCCATAGCTTTCTTAATTTTTTGCATATGGAGCTGCTTGTGGGGTTGTTTTTTACGAGAGGAGTTGATGTTTTTTTTTGATACCATTACGGGGGCATGTGATGCTTTGATCACTTTTTATAAGGTTTATGTGAGGGATTTTTTGTACAAAAATACAGCAAATCCTGGTAGTGTTTTTTTATTTTTATTTTTTACAGCGGTCACTGTGCGGTATAAATGACATGCTAGTTTTACTCAGCAAGTTGATACGATTACAGCGATACCACATTTGTATAATTTTTTTGTAAAGGGGAAAAGGGCGATGTATGTGTTTTTATTTTATTTTTTGTGTTTTACCTTTTTACACTTTTTTTTACTTTTTCACACTTTTTACACTTTTCCGCAGGGGGGAATTGTATGAACAATCGTCAGATCGTTCATGCAATAGGAGATCAGCATACATTACTGCGCCGGGATCGTGGGCAGCAGGAGATCACTCCTGCTGCCCGCAGCTGCGATGTCGCGTCCACGATGTCGCGACATCGGGGGTTAACCCTCCGCGGCCGGAGCTCACTCCGGCCGTGGGGGATGCGGCATGATGCCAGCGGTAATATACCACTGGTTCCATGCCGCGATCTTGCGAGCTCCGCTTGTGAGCGCGCAAGAACGCCATGACGTACCCATACGTCAATTTGCGGGAACCCCTACGCGACATTGCCGTATGAGTACAGCAAATGTCAGTAAGGGGTTAAAGGGAATGTGTCATCAAAAATGACTTATTGTTTGACTCACATTTTTATGTTCAACACATTTTTTAAGAATTTTTGATTATATTTTTGTTTAATTTTCCATATCAGTTTCAATATTTATTAATAATTCTTAAGTCCTGCAGTTTTAACTTTGGCCACTAGGCCTAATAATAGTCTGACACTTCCTGTTCTGTACAGAAAGATTCTCAGTTGTCTGCTGATTATCAACACAAAGTGGGTCAAACTGAAAGGAGACACCAGTGGGAATAGATAACACATGATCCACCAGTCACAAGAGGAGATAGTCACAATTCACCCTTTCACCTCCCTGCACACTGATTTCTTCCCAGGTCACAGAGCATAACTAGAAACCTCCCATGCACGCTCCTGATACTCAGTCTCTGTAGTTGAGCAAACATTGTTTTGCTAATCCACAGAGGAGAACTGTATTGTGCACAAGCTATATGCGTTTTATTTCTCCCCCTTTTATTTGCTCAGGAGAGAAGATAAGCTCAGCAGGCAGCCTTCTTTCATTCCTTCATGAACACTGCAGGAGGAGAGGGAGGGGGGCTGAGCAAAAATCCAGGCAGCGTCTGCATGTTTACTCAGATAATTATATTACAACCATTGGATTCTCTATACAAAAGACACAGGAAATTTCTCTCCGGTCCCTTCAAAGCTTGTTCATGTTCCCTGCCATCAGATAAGAAGTGCAAACAACGCAAGCACAGCCAGATCAGCTCCTGTCAGCTCCTGGTCGTGTCTAATGTAAACGGTCAGGAAACCAAGGGCATGTAAGTCAGGCTGCAGCTCTCACAGGCTTCACTTTTTTAATGACATATATTTAGAAAAGTGATTAAATACCCATTTTGAAGGATCTCACGTCAACATTAGAAGGGGTTGTCTCACTACAAGAATTGCTTTTTATGTTAAAGAGCTTGAAAAACAAGTGACTTTCTAAAATGTGTCCATTAACAGTGTCCTACCTATTCCTAGATATTCCCTTTTGTATGGGCTGCATCAGCTCCTCAAGTTGCTATAGCTACAGACCTGTACAATCTCTCCGGATAGGCTGCCAGCACTGGTCGCTATAGCTACAGACCTGCTTGTCACTACAGGAAAGTAGTAGCCAGTAAACCACCCTTGAATTCAAAAATGAAATAGAGAAAACAGCACTGAAGTGAGAAGAATCGATGTAGTGAGACAACCCCTTTAAGGCTATTGGCTCCTCTAAGAACTTGGGCAATGACCTTTTGTAGCATTATATTAAACTTGTCATCTTAGCAATGTAAATGAAGTATACTATACTGCTTTACTGTAAACATTTGCAATCTCTGCAATCGCTGCACATATTAATAAGATTAAAGAGGTATTCTCACCACCTTGATTAGCTTTAGCCATATAGACAAAGGTAAAGAAACATTATTACCAAAAATATTGCTGTTCTGATTTTGCTTACTTTCATTGCTACTGCAGATCTTATCTCCCTCTTTTGTACCCAAGCTTCTCTCGTTACTGACCACCTCTCTCTGCTCTAGCAGTAACCAGGTTGTGATGTCACTCACTGCTGTATCTTATCAGCAGCATAGGAGGAATGTTTATATTACTAACACACTTTAACCTTTTAGAGCTCTGTAGCCTTCTCCACCTACTGTTTAAACCCACCTATAAGCAATGTCCCTCTAACAGGCTCAGCTAGGAATAGCTCAGCTTAAATGTCAGTAAATACTATAGAACCACCCACAGTCTGAATAGGAAGTCAGAGCCTGAACCCGGCTGTGAAGAGCAGGATCTGTAAAAAAAAAACAGCATGATGAGAACACCCCTTTAAAGGGGTTGTCTGTTTTTAATTTTTTTTTTTTATCTAAATTGAAGGTACTATTGTCCTGACAAAAAAAAAAAAAAAAATCTTTCCTCTTTCCTCTGTTTCAGCACTGGCTTTTTGGCATTTTCCCCTGGTCCCATTGGTGGCGGCACGGCGGCCGTAATGTCACTGCTCTAGCCACTTACTGGTTGCAGCAGTCACATCCTACTCCATGACATCACTGTTTGAAGCTGTTAACTTGTGGATGGTGACGTAAGGCAGTGTGGCGCTGGTACAGAGGTAAGGAAAAAGGTGAGTATTTTTTTTATATTATCACAGCAGCAGTACCTTCTATTTTTTTTTCTTTTTTAAAAGACAACCCCTTTAACCTCAGCAATGTGTACAGTAAAGGGATCGCAAATGTTCACAGTCAAGTCTGGTTCACTTCTGCGTTGGGTCTTCTGTTGTGAATGGAATAGGGAAAAAGAAAACAGAATGCAACTCCTTGCTTATCGGTCTCCCTCTCTGCAAACTCTCCCCTCTCCAATCTGTCCAGATGCAGCAGCCAGGCTTGTCTTTCTCTCCAGCCCGCTATACTGATGCCTCTACCCTGTGTCAGTCACTGCACTGGTTGCCCATCCAGTACAGGACACAGTATAAACTCGCACTCTCACCCATAAAGCTCTCCACAGCGCTGCTCCTCCCTACATCTCCTCCCTAGTCTCTGTCTACCGCCCTACCCGTGCTCTCCGCTGTGCTGATGAGATCAGACTACATTCCTCAATCATCCGAACCTCCCATGCTCGCCTACAAGATTTCACACGTGCGGCACCAATTCTCTGGAATATGCTACCGCGGGCAATCAGGCACATTCACAACCCTCACAGTTTTAAGAGGGCCCTGAAAATACATCTTCTCAGTCTGGCCCACCAAGATCCCTAACTGCTATCACACACATCTGTCACTCCCTGCACTTGGGCACTCACAGGCACTTATTTGTATATAGATGTACAGTCCCGGGTGGCAGGTTTTATCCATTTTTCATGTAAACCACCCCCTATTTATGAAACATGGCTGGACCATTGTAAACTTGGCACTTCTTACCGTATGTTTCACCCATACACCCTAATAGATTGTAACTCTCACGAGCAGGGCCCTCACACCTTGTGTCTCGTTTGTAAGTACTTTTAATGTGTAATGACTGTATGTTTACCCTTGAATTTGTAAAGTGCTGCGGAATATGTTGGCGCTATAGAAATAAAGATTATTATTATTATTATTATTTACAAACTGACAGCTATCCATTCGTATCCATTCACTATTGACTTCAATGTAAAAAAAAAAAAAAAAAAAGAAACTGAAGGGTCCTGTCCATCAGATATTCACTTTTTGGGACAGAAAAAATAGAGCAGCAGACTACGCTACTTCTTCAGTCATAAAAACTGACGGAACAGAAACAAATTGATGCAGACTGAAAACTCCATAGTAAGGAATAGGCATGACTTTATTTCCATTTGTCTGTCTTCCAAATGGAGCAGAACAATGGAAAGCACAATGCAGAGGTGAACTATACCTAAAGCTTTGTATGTATACTTAATTTAATATGACCAGGTTAAAACAATGTTACAAAAAGGTCATTGCTTAAAGTTTTACAGAAGCCGACAGCCTCAATTGGTGTGAAATTTAAAGGGGTTTTGCCACAATCTCATTTCATACCTCCTGCATCCAGCTCTTCAGCTCTGTGTGCTCAGGAGGAGGAGTGTGTGATTTGTTTGAATTGCAGATCATGTGACCCAGCAGGATGACATCACTAGGCCTTTCCTCTCTGTAGTCAAAGAAAGGTCTGTTTATGTAAAGCATTGTGAGCAGCGGAGAGGAAAAGTTTTTGCCTCCAGGCACAAGAGTCCTAGGTTCAATTCCCTGCAGGAACCAAACTTGTAGTTTTTTTCTCTTTATCAATGCACATTGAGCTTTCTTTTTTATTTATTTGCACTGTTTGACTAATAACTAAGTACAGAGGACGGGAGTAGAGTGACAGCACCTGGGGTTTAAACACTCAGTAGCTGCCTGAGAGAAGTCCGTCTGATTTCACTTTAAGGCCGTGTTCACACGGCTTATTCCCGACGGATTTGTGCGCCGTATTGAGCGCACAAATCCGCCGTGAATAAGGGGCGGGGGCGGGGCGGGGGGGCCCGCGCCAGGGGCGCCGCTCCCGGCCCCATAGACAATGCATTGTTTACGGCGCGTCCGCGCCGTAAATAATGTGCATGTCACTTTCTCCCCCCGCGGCGGATTTGCCGAGTGGGGAGGAGCGACGGAATCCACTGTTCTCTATGAAAGCAGTGGATTACCGTAATGACTCCGACGGATTGGCGACGTATTGAAGCGCAAATCCGGCGCGGAATACTGCGCCAATCCGTCGGCAAATAAGCCGTGTGAACGGGGCCTAAAACTGCAAAAACCAATTGTAAAATACTGCTCGGATTCTATAACAGTATCCAACGGTATTTTACAATTGCCTTGTACATTTAGCCTTACAGTCTTCTCCCGTCTGAGCCTCGAGCCCCCGTGATTGTCTATATAGCTTCCTAAACCTACCCACCATATACTTAGAGGTGGTTGTGCAGAGTATGGTGATGTTCACACGGCTTATTTCAGAACATATTTATGGTCGGATTTCCGATCGTAAATCCGTTCCGAAATCAGTCTGAAATAAGTTGCAGGCAATTTAATATTGTTTTTAATGAGAAATATGTGTCGTCGTTCAGACAACAAGTATTTCCGTGCCGTATTGCCGCCGCGGATTTGCGGCCGCAATACGGCCAGAAAAACAATGTGCATATCAATTATTGGCCTGGATTTCGCAACGGATTCACCACCTATAATGAATGAGGATTGTAAATCCGTTGCGAAATACGTGCCACACGTGACACTTATTTGCAACTGATTTTCAACTGATTTCGGAACGTATTTACGATCAGAAATCCGACGTAAATACGTTCTGAAATAAGCCGTGTGAACATCGCCTATAACAGCCTTGTTCCATGTGAGCCCTGTGCCCCCTTCATTGTTTACATGGCTCTATAAACCTGCACACCGTATACTTAGTGCAGCAGTGAAGAGTATTACAGCCTTCTTCAGTGTGAGCCCTGCGGTCCTTTTATTGTTTACATGGCTCTATACACCTACATACTGTACAAATATACTGCATGTACTTTTTTTTCAGTAATTTCAGTATTTTTAAAAAAATTTTTTTACATTTTTCTATTTATAGATTTTTTTTCACTTGTCCTAATCTGGGACTTTACTCAGCGATTATTAAATTGTTGTTATAATACATTGCAGTACATGTCTATGCCGCAGTGTATTATGCAACTGTCATTCATCCTATCAGGTTCCACCTCTAGGCGGACCAGACAGGACAATGTCATAAATAACCCGGAGGCTATTGTGTGCCTCCCAGTTATCATGACAATCATCGGACCCTCTGTCAAACTCTTTAACTGTCGCGATTGCTATTGACTGCGGCATCTAAGGTGTTAAACGGCCCGGACTGCAGGAGCCGGGCTGTCAATCACCGCCAAGCTCCTGCAGTAATCGTTCCAACACAGCTCCTATGCCCGCACAATCGCAATGGCTTTCCTGTCCATGGTGCGTTAACAGGCTAATTCACCATGATGTACAGGGACGTCAAGGTGCATTAAGGGGTTAAATTGGTGTTCCCATCTTGCACTTTGATGCATATCGATAGGATATGCCAAAGTGTAAAACTTGCAGGTTCCACCTCGATCTTGGGAATGGGCCCCCGAATGGAGTGTAGCACCCCCCATTTCCCCCACTCCATCCTTCTTTGGTGCAGACAATCAGAGAGATATTTTTTAAAAACCCTATTACTGTATTAGTTATTGAAATAGAAATTGGGAAATGTTGAACACATGCTTTATATTAAAGGATGGCGATGAATTCTTCTTAAAGTATCACATAAAGCTCATAACAAAATTAAACTTTTTCCACATATGACCTATGCAAAAGGATTCAGACTTAAAAGCCCTTCTATAGCTTTGCAATTTCCTGTATACATTTAAAAGAAGTCTTTTTTTTTCAGCTCAGCGATAACATATGTTTTATATTGTTGTCTTTTAAAACATTTATTTCCATATTACCAAGTTTCCTTACATTAGCTAGTGTATAGATAACTGTTACATGAGCAACTGTCCACCCATATGCTTGCCCAGATCTACTAAGCATGCACAGTTATTACAACAAGGCCACAGAAATATATATGGCTGTTATTCACCTCTGTTGCCACTATTCTCCTAACAGAGCAAAGAACCACTGTAAATACATTAATGCCTAATCTCTATTATCCTTCTTTCCACTAATGGAAAATTAGACAGGCACATAAGCAGGAGCATACCTTTATATGGTGCAAAGCCTTGGAGCCTGAGGCGGCCCAAAAGGCCCCTTCAACTAAGTAAGAAGACACTGGTATTATAAATTGCAAATGGTAGGTGGGGGCCCTTTTTTAGATTTTGCATAGGGCTACTGGAGCTTCAATTTATGATTTTGGATGTAAGGCTAGGTCTACACAGTTAAAGGGGTTTTGCCACAATCTAATTTCATACCTCCTGCATCCAGTTCTTCAGCTCTGTTTGCTCAGAAGGGGGCGTGTTTTATTTGTTTGAATTGCATATCATGTGACCCGGCAGGATGACATCACCAGGCCTTTCCTCTCTCTAGTCAAAGAAAGGTCTGTTTATGTGTAGAATTGTAATTAGCTACACTGTAGCTCAGACATAACATTTTTGCTTTACAGCACAAGGGTTCTTGGTTCAAATCCCTGCAGGAAAAGGACAAGAGTAGAATGACAGCACCTGGGTTTAAACACTCAGTAGCTACATGAGAAGAGAGGTGATGTCTGAGCATGTGCGACCAGGACTGAGGAGCTCACAGCCCTGGTTGTATCCCCTGGAGATGAGCTGTAAACAATGGATCACTAAAGGAGCAGCTAAGACAAAAATGGTGCAGAATTTTTAATAATAATGAATGGTGAAAATGTTTATTATTTAATTTTCAAACTTTAAGTTAAAATACTATCGAAAATCCAACAGTATTTTAACTACACCATACCGCATTTTTTTGGCACGGTTTTTGCGTTAAAAAAATGTAGTCGGATTTCCCACGACCCCGTATAATGAGACGGGAATCCAGCGGAAGATAGAATATGGAGTGGAGAACCCGTGCTGTTTAGACTACAGCACAGATTTTCTACACTGCACTGAGTTCAGTTGGATTTTCAGCAGACTCTAAATACTGGGTCCACCGTAAATCCAAATAAAAACCCAGCATGTAGACAGCCTAAGATTATTGTTTGCTGCATGATGCTAAAGCTGTATGTAGGACCTATTGCTGTCATATGGTCTAAGGACCCATTCACATATGTTGCCACAAACTATATAAAATACACTGACAATCTATAGACTATGCACTGGGGTTTCCACAAGTTCTTAAATATTTTTGGCACCGCCATATTCTCAGAGTTCCGGAGTATGGATATAAACACGGGATAAATCTTGGAGACAGTTGTGTGAGGAGCTGATAAAGGGAGAGCAGAGTAGAAGGTCCTGTGAAGAGCAGAGATTAGATGGGGGGTATCTGAAGGTTAAGGCAGAGATGAATGGGGAGATCAGGTTATGGAGAGCTACCGTGTTTCCCCAAAAATAAGACAGTGTCTTATATTAATTTTTGCTCCTAAAGACAAACTAAGACTTATTTTCAGGGATGTTTTTTTTTCTATGAACAATAATTCACATTTATTGTTGAACAAAACATCAACATGTATTAATATACTGTAGTGATTTAATCACAAACATCAGCATAAGCAGCCAAACTCGGAATTGCATAAAAAAAATGCACGTCTTATTTTCGGGGGTGTCTTATTTTCGGGGAAACAGGGTATGTAGGTCATGGTTAATAACGTGAACTGAATTCGCTGGGAAATGTGCAGCCAGTGAAGGGATTGGCAGAGGGGAGAGGCAGAGGAGGAGAGAGGTGAATCAGATGGGCAGCTGAGTTAAGGATTGATTACAGGAGAGCAGGAGTGCTAGACAGGAGGTCGCAGAAAAAGATGTTGCAGTAGTTTAGGTGGGAGATGGCAAAGGGCGTGGACTAGCATTTTTGTAGCATTAAAGTTAAGGAATGAGCGGATTTATGAAATTGTTTTAGGTGGAGGCGGCACGCAGATGTAAGGGCTTGGTTGTGTGGCTTGAAGGACAGAGAGGAGTCAAAGGATTTCCCAAGAACTTGTAGGACCAGTAATAGTATAGAGCTATTGGCTGATAGATAGATCAGGTAAGAGGAAAGTAGGGGATGGTGTAAAGATGAGGAAATCAGGTTTCTTCACATTTGGTTTTAGGAGGTGGAAGGAAAAGAAGGAGAGTATGGACAAAAGACATTCTGGGATCCTGGAAAGCATAGAGTTAATATCTGGGCCAGAGATGTAAAGCCAAGTGTCATCAGCATAAAAGTGGTACTGAAAGCCATGTGAGTGTAGAAAGAGAAGAGTAGATAACCAGGACTGACCTCCGAGGGACAGTAACAGAGAGAACGAGAGGAGGAGGTGGTGCAAAGTGAGGGACATTGAACATACGATCAGTGAGGAGATCCAGAAAAGGGCCAAGTATGTAATGCTGAGGGATGAGAGGAATTGTAGCAAGAACGAATGGTCCATCAGGCAGAAGACAAGTCTAAGAGGAGAAGCTTAGAGAAGTGGCGTGAGGCTTTAGCAGTTACTTAGTCATTGGTGACTCTGGTTAGGGCAGTTTTGGTAGAGTGGTGGGCTCGAACCTAGATGAGAGATGTGAGGACAGTTCAAGATAGACATGATGTTCGCAGACTTTTGAGGCAAATGGAAGTGGTGACATAGTTGGACAAAGACGAGGGGTCAAGGAATGGTTTCTTAAGGATGGCTGTGATGGCAACATCTTTTATTAATTATGAAGATCCACACAGAATTATACCTACTTAATGACAATGGGCCTGTTCCTTATGCAGATCCACAAAGGATTATGGGCATGTCCCAACAGCACGGATTTGTGGCCGGTTTTTCAGACGGTTTGTGGTTTTGCACAACGGGCTTCTATGGAAAACCCATGCAGCAGTCCCCACTGCACGGGTATTCCGCCCGTCAGTTTCTCAAACCGCCGGCCGCCCGAATAAACATTGTGCTTGCACATTCTTCCGACCAGTTTTCGGATGGAATATGTGCATGTCAATGTGAAGGGGAAGGGCTTTTCTCCACTTATCGTGGCGAAAAGCCCCTCCCCCCGTGGCCGTGGGGACAGCACTAAACAGGACAAATACCGGTCGGATAAACCAACCAGTATTTGTCCATTGCCGTGTAAACGGCCCCTATTCCTATTCCTTATGCAGATCTGAGGCACCATAAACTGCACATTCATGGCAGAAATCTGCTGAGACTGAAATTTCTTGTGCGGAAATACACATCAGACACAAAAGTGGTGTATAAATATAAACTAAAAGGCCATGAGCACAACACATTTTACATAGTGTCTCTTAATTTAAGTACAGATGCTGCAGCAGATATTGGAAACTTATGGTGGCAAAGAGCTTAAGGCACATTGTTAAAAAAAGAAACAAAACTTTAATTTTGAACCAAGTACAACAAGTTGTAGAAATGCATTGCACTCACCACAGATTCCAAATAAATGTTCTTCAGTATTATGCCTGGAGCTCTTTGTCACTGTTTCTAAGATCTGCAGCAAAGCCTTAACTAAACCTGGATACCACTGTGTGAGAATTTTTCTACCCGTTGGCATTTTTCTTGGTCCCTGTGAGGTGTGGCTGCAGCTGAGGGCAGATTCTGGTTTGCAAAAGTGTTGCCTTCTAAGACAACCCAACAAGGTGAGCCTCACACCTTCGCACTGCTCATTTGTTATCACTTTCACATTACACTAGAAGCCCCTTTTTTGCATTGCATGAGTACAGCAAAGACCCTCTGTGCCTGTCCTCCCTGTAGGCAGCAGGTTGTATAACATGAATAGCTGAGCAGGTTGATGTATAGTTTTCAGAGAGTCATTATTACTTGTCATTCATTGATTTAAATCCCTTTTCATTCTTGTCTTTTAAGCTTGGAAGGTGGGCTGACATAATGACTGACAACCTGACCTGTATGAACAGGCACATATCCTCCAGACTCGAAAGCTCAACTCACAGAGAATTTAAAGAAGTTTATTTAACTCCTTAAATGGTCACTAACTTTTCACACAATTTATGTTTTTTCAATTATATAATTGAGTAGAATCAAAAGTGCAATTCACTTTCACTTAAAAATTTGCAGTTTTTAAAACTGAAAAATGTCTCTGAAGTCCCTGAGACAAGATGTCTCCAATATGGACTGCAGGAAATGGGGGAGGGTCTATCATCACCGCCTTCCATCAAAGGGACGGAAATTTAGATGCTGGGCGGCAGCTGATTGGCTAGCTCTTTGGAAAGGAAAGTCACAGCTAGTATAGTACTGGCAAATTTCCAAATATGGGATACACCCCCTAGTACGTAGAGAAATGCAAAAGGACATAAACACAAACAATGCAGCTGTGTGGAACAACCAGCACCTGATCCCTACATAGTGAAGCTCTGGGTGGTCAATGTTTCATGAAAACTCAGGTATGCTATAAATAACTTCCTATTCTTACCTTAAGTTTGGGAGACTCACACGGAGATTAAAGTAGTATTCTAGTTTCAGAGCATGAACTTTACTTAACCCATTAAATGGGTTTTGCCATCTCTTGAAAGCTTGCCACGAGCTGGCCTCAGAGAATAGGGCAATAGCCACCATTTCGCAGTTCTTCCCATTCATTGCTATGGGAATTGTGAATATAGCTGAGCGAGTGCGCTCAGGTATATTAGGAACCACCATAGACATGGGGGAGAGTTGCACATTTGCATTCATTTCCCTGTTCTCATAGGGAGCTACAACCTGGCCTCAGAAAGAAATTTACCAGATAGCAAAACCTCTTTAAAGGTCCAGCCTATTTTTTTTTCCATCCCCGTCTTCTAGGAACCATACCTTTTTATTTTTTCATTGGCATTGGCACAACAGGACTTGTTGTTGGTTGAACATGATGTATTTTAATGAACTTCAGTGCATCATACAATGTATGGACAAAGCCGCTAAAAATTCTTTGAGGGCGTGTAATAGAAAAAAAAGCCAGTTAATCCATTTTTGTTGGGTTTCATATTAATGGAGTTCACCATACGGTATAAATGATCTGTTCATTTAAGTTCATTAGGATGAGACTTTCTATAGTTTTTATCATGGTTTGCTACTACTATTTTTTTTTTGTGAAGTAGTAAGGCTATGTTCACACAGCTTAAAATGGGACGTATCACGCCCTGTATTTCGCGCCGTACTGCGCTAAATACGGGGCAAGATACGACCCAGCCCTTACGGTAAGCCACAGTTCGCATAGAGAACTATGGATTATGTCTCCTCTCCCCGCTCGGACAATACAGCAAGCGGGGAGAGAAGAGACATGTCAATTATTCATGGCGTATACGCGCCATGAATAATGAATGTCTATGGGGCCGGTGGACTACCTGCCCCCCCGAACCCGGCGTAATTGCGGGCAAAATACGTCCCTGCAATTACACCGTGTGAACATAGCCTAATTGTTCCAAAAAACTTTTATTGGAGTGCAGTGAGGGCTTGTATTTTTGTGTGTCTGGAGACAAAGTTTTATTGGTACCATTTTGGGTTATAAAAAATTTGGGGTTTCATTCAGTTTCTTATGAGAGGCAATGACCCAAAAAAATGGTGACTAACAAAATGCATACATATACTATTATATTGTCATTTTTGCAGAGTGTAATAGGAGCACAATCATGGCAGACTTAGGGGCCTTTATTAGGCTCCAAAATTAAAATATGATGGAGAAATCCGCTTTGAATTCTGCAATAGATATGAAAAATCTTTTTATGTGTATGGGGCCTAAAAATCAACTCAAATGTGATAGAAGGCAAAATGGAAATTCCTTGTTCCTTGTTCAGCATTTTCCACAACATCTTTGGAGGCTCATACTCCAAATTCCACTGCATGAAAACTGCATGTGGATGCTACTAATTGGCTAATCTAAGTCTCCGAATCCCCGTTTTTCGCACAGATGAGGGTGGTGCTTACTTCTTATCAGTGATATATGGCCTATACTAAATGCTTACAATGGGAATATCCCTTAATTTTTTTTTCTGCATTACTTTTTAGCATTTTCCAGGGCTTTGTTGTCAAAAGTTTTTATTTGAGTATTCTTTAATATGGAACTTATGTGTTGTATCTTTTTTCTTTTTTTTTGCTTTAAGTTTCTAGTGAAAAAGGTTTTTTGAAAAAATGGTGGCAAATAATTATGGAATGACCTTAGGTTGTAAGGAAACTTGATAGCAGTATTATCAAGGTAAATGTTGTGAGTAGAAACAGGAATGGTTAGCACAGCGCTGGCATGACATTAAAGTGCACAGCAAACATTCTGAAGTGAACCCTTGAACACAGAGCCAGGACAGCGGAGGATTCATGCTGTGCTAAGCTTCAGTAATAGAATCAAAATGGTGCATGTCTAGCAGCTGCTTATTTAGAAAGAGATGAAACATATAATACACGAGACCTGCTTTACAACTGTTTCTTTGGAAAATCAAGTGAATTATCATGTTTATTACTTACAATGAAAGGTTCACCTAGATCTTATGTGCCAACTTCTTGTTTCATTTATACTTGGAGCATGGCTACGCTTCTATAATCAGAGACCAAAACATTATGTTTTGGCCTAACTAGGCTGCGAACACTAAAGAATAGCATGCAAAAGTTACTATGAGTGGGCAACCTCCAGTCCGCAGACCGTGCACAAAATCATTTTGGATGCCCTAGTGCTCAATGTCCCCAAGTCGGCAAACAAGTGCCAGGAGCTTCGGAGACCATTGCATGTGCAGTAGCAGATCTTGCTCAAGCTGTTCCGCCTGGATGTGCTACTGCACATGCGCTAGTCTTTGGAGCCCTTTGCACTTGTTTGCTGAATCAGAAAAATCGAGTGGATTAATAACAACGCTAGACCCGGCTATTTCTGCCTCACTATGCTGCTACACCTCATAAAAGGAAGAGTATCGGCATCATGGCACTGGGGAACAGAGACTCAGGCTCATCTACAATGGGGGAACCCAGGACTTCAGGGAAAAGTCTAGTCCATGCCATTTCCACCAGAATTGGCTACTCAACATTGGAGGAGGCAAGGATATCACAGCATAGGGGGAATGGAGACTTAGGCACATTGCATATAAACTCAGAAGGGTGGGGATGGGGCATACAGCACTTCAGTTACAACTCATGTCCATATCTTTTCTCTCCCACAATGCTGCAGCGGAGATACAGCATGAACAAGATTTGCTGCTGATGTATTTGTCCATTCAGCAATCTGCATCTCCACTTGCACTGATACGAGAGACAAGCAGTTCCAGCCTCACATTAGGGTGGAGTTAATTGAATGTTTGGTCAAATACAGCAGATAATTTTTAAATTGCTAATTCTGTACAACCTGCAAATGATGTTATAAATATCCAAATAGCCATTGGCAGAAAAAAGGTTCTGATTTACCAGACTGATCATTGATCCCATGTACAGTTGAAGTGAGAAACTAGTGTTCTTTGCATAGAAAGTAATCCTGGGTCAAAAACTACTTACAGGAACTCAAGTGTACACATTATTTGTATTTAATGTCAAAACTACCTATGAAAAAATTATTAAAAATAAAATTTTAAAATTATAATAAAAATACAAAAAAAAGAAGTAAACATTGTAAAATTTAATTTAGACCAGGTTCTGATAACATAGAAATCGCATAGAAATAGTCCTGGCTACTGGAACAAGAATAAAACTGTGTTTTGAGATGCATGCCAAGGACTGCACACGATTCCAGGAGATATCTGTATTTGGTGAGGTGATTTTCAATGTCTTTCCAATGGGTTTGTGTGTGAGTGTGTTTTCAATGCCTATGAATGAAATAACAGTTGAAAAACAGCAACAACAGTCAATGAGTACCTCCAACAGAAAAAAAAAAACTGCTTCTTTATCATAGCACCATTAGGGACCGTTCACACGGCGTGATTGTATCCAATTTTGGATCTGTGTTGGATCCAAAAATCAGATCCAAAAACACTGCAGCAATCAGATCCTAAACAGATCCAACACGTGTTCAACAAGCAGCTGCATGTTTGGATATGTGTTGGATGCAGCAGGATCTCACCCTATAGTTTTAAATAGGGCTCCTGTTGCATCTTTCGGACCAAGAACTGACAAGTCCATTATTGGGACGGATCCAAAAGACGCATCAGAAAGACAGAGTAAGATATGCATCGGTGATCAGTCGTGTGAATGTCGATGCGTGTTTCAAAGTAAAAGCAATGTAAATCACATTGCTATTTATTAGATACGTGTTTTGGTCTGTTTGGGGTCCGACAGACGGATCCAAACACGTATGTAAAAGTGCGAACATACCCTAACACCTGTATTAAGCTGCGGACTTCTTGCTATTTCAATTACTTTCCTGTAGTCCTTTTACATTTTAGATATCACCCATCTTTCTCTGTGAGAATTATCCCCATATGCCATATTGCAACACCATAGCGCAGGTGGCGCCAGTACAGCCTCAGCCTGCTGGTTGTGTCCAAGGATAAATGTACTTATTCTTCTCTTTTCTACATAAACTCAGAGATTAGAAATACAGGTCTAATTTTGTTCATTATCTTTGTCACAGAAATCTGTCTAACATCAAAGGTATCTGTTATGAAAATTTGTGCACCACATACTTGCCAACAGCCCTGACTCGCATTAACCAGGCCACATAGTGGGGGGTAATATGCAAACCTCACCCCAAAGATGGCCATACTGGTGCAATCCTAGGGTTGGGCTTAAATGTCCCGAGCCTGAATTTTCAAATGTTGGCAAATTTGATTTAATTACCTCATGCAGGAAGCAACAGAGCTGCATTGGCGAAACCGATTTATTGCCATTAAATCTGTCACAATGTGCGCCACGGTGCACTCTCCAGACCACGGACACACTCATGTTGGTGTTCCCCGCTCCAGCTCGCCTCTCCTGCTCCGGTCAGCTGCCTGTGACTGGCACATGCGTACTTCTTCCCTAAGGCGCATGCGCCGTCTCCAATAGCTGACCACCTCCTGCTTTATAAGGAACTTCTCTTCCTCTGCTGCTTGCCAGATTGTTTGTACGGATACACACCTGCAGTCGTGACCGTACAATCTGGCCATGGATCCTGCCGGACATCCATTATATTGCAGCTGTAGTGACTCATCAAGGCATGCGTCAGGGGCGACTTTTTCAGACCATTACAGCACATTTCTCAGAAGCTGCACCTGAACCTGCTGTAGCTCTGCCTCAAGCCGTCACCACCAGTCCTACTCTGCAATTGCCGCTGCCATTCCGTTACCAGGGTGACCCCAAGACATGTCGTGAGTGCACCATTCATTTTGAGGTCCTGGTGCATCAGTTCCTGGCGGTTTAAGCCAATGTGGCCTTCATTATCAGCCTGCTCTCAGGTGAAGACTTGGCCTGGGCCACACCTCTCTAGAAGCGAGAGGATCCGTTGATGGTGAACCAACAAGAATTTTTTCAGTCTTTCTGCAACATTTTTGAAGAACCTGGACACAATTCCTCTGCCGTATCATCTCTGCTCCGATTCCAACAAGGCAAGTCTACGATTGGGCAACGCGCCATTCAATTCTGCACTCTGGCCTCTGAGCTAGTCTGAATGAGACTCTTGCATTGGCCTTTTAGGAAGGCCTAGTCCAGTCAGGTCCATTACATTTTGCGGTGGGCTCTGGTAAGTAACGGGGGGCCCCTCGACTAAGATTTCTGGCATGCTCAGCGTCACCTCTCTCGTGGTGACCCAGCAGATCCACACTTGCATTCAGAGCTGCCATCAGGAATTTCAAGGCCCTATACAGCCAAAAACCATGGCCTCCTCCCAACAAAAAAAAAAATTTAAATTTGTTACTTTTATGCTGCAGGTTGATACAGTTCTGCTGATATCAAACTTTTGTTAAGTTCTACTACTTGTAATATTTTTTTTTTATTAGCTCTGTATAGCCATTTTTTAAGACCAAAAACCTTTTTAGTGTTTTGTCAACTGAGCTGTGTCAGTGCTCATTTTTTGAGGTGGAGAAGGGTAGGCTGTAGTTTTACTGGCAAAAATTGGGGGTACATGCAACTTTGAGTCACTTTTATACCAATTTCTTATTGTAGTGACTTGGATAAATAACATCATATTTTACTACACTGGGCTTTTACAGATATGGCAATACCAATATTTCAATATTTAAATAAATAAGGAAGGCATTGTTTTGAACTTCTAATTTTTTTCATATTTTGAAAATATTTTAACCTTTTTTTTCTCAGTCTCTTTAGACTACTTGAACATGTAATTACTAGTACAATATATCACAGCATCTAGAAGGTGAAATAGCCAGGAACGGAGCTAACTTGGTACTGGCCATTTCATCAGAAGCCTAAACAGGCTTCCAATGCAGATGGAGTGGGAAACATATGTATGCACGTATATATAAGCCTATCTAGACACACACACCTAAGAACACACATATGTAACCATACATACACACACTTAAGAACACACACATACATAACCGTACATACACACATCTAAGAACACACATATGTAACCATACATTACACAACTAGGAACACACATATGTAACCATACATCACACAACTAGGAACACACATATGTAACCATACATACACACACCTGGAGCATTCAAAAACCCAGGTGGCAGGGACCAGTACACTCTATTTATATTTAGTGCAGTGGTTAAGTATCATACGTGGTGTACACAGTGTTTAGTTTCGACGCAACAGAAAAATCTTCCTGGGTAAAATGGTGAGTAGGCACATCATAGATGACCTGATGAAAGTGCACTCGATGGAGTCTGGAAGCTGCAGGGGAATCAACTCTTTGGAGTGGATTGACCTTTGGGGTTTCCTGATCTGGCAAGCTTTGCTGTCCTGGTGCTGGACTAGTAACAAAAAATAAAAAGAAGGGGGTGAAGATAGGTTAGGAGATCACAAGGGGGTGGGAAGGAATGAGACTGGTTCCATTCAGGTGGAACCATGGACTATAGACTTTTGAACTTGGACCAAGGACTCAAGAAGGGCAGAACTCAGGGTCAGTGGTGGGATTATTGGGAGATTTGTGAAGTTAGGACACATAAGATGAGGAAAAAAAAATAATTGACATTATTAATGAAAAGATGTGTATATATATACGTATACAGGTCTATGGATGTCTGAATAGTATGTGTATAGGAATGGTGGGCAAGTAGGGACAAAGGGAAAGGAATCGTTCAGGGGTAACAATGAACGGATGCATGTGTAAGCATGTGTGGAACTGGAGCAGCCAATGAGTTGCAATGTATGTGTTTTACTATAAGTTATGTAAATATCTAGGGTCTATGGTAAATAGTTTGGTATCAGCTTTTTAAAATTTTAATAAAAGATATACACACCTAGGAACACATATACATATAACCATACATACACACACCTAGGAACACACATACGTAACAAAATATACACACACCTAGGAACACATATACACATAAACATACATACACACACCTAAGAAAACACATAACCATACATATACACACACTTAGGAACACATATACACATAACCATACATACACACACCTAGGAACACACAAACGTAAAATGTTTGAAGGTTTTCTAAGAGATGCTCTCCTGGAGTATCTCACTGAAAATAAATGTATAACGCTGTTCTGGCATGGGTTTATGAAGGATCGGTCCTGTCAAACTAATCTCATCAGCTTCTATGAGGAAGTTAGGGCCACATGTATGAAACGGTTTTGGTCTAAAACTCACTTTTTTCCCCATAGGTTTCTATGGGGAAAAAAGTGAGTTTTATTCCAAATCCGTTTCATACATGTGGCCCATAGTTCTAGACTGGATCGGGGTGAGACATTGGACGTCATATATTTAGATTTTTCTGAAGCATTTGATACGGTGCCACATAAAAGGTTGGTAAGTAAAATGAGAATGTTTGGACTGGGGGAAAATGTGTGCAAGTGGGTAAGTAACTAGTTCAGTGATAGAAAACAAAGGGTGGTAATCAACTGTACTAGTGGAGTACCACAGGTATCAGTATTGGGCCCTATCCTCTTCAATATTTTCATTAATGATCTTACACATGGATTGCACAGTAGAATATCGATCTTTGCAGATGATACTAAGCTCTATAAAGTAATCAACACAATAGAGGATAATGTTTTAGTACAAAGGGATCTGGATACGTTGGAGACCTGGGCAGAGAAGTGGCAGATGAGGTTTAACACAGATAAATGCAAGGTTATGCACATGGGACGGAAAAATCCATTACATGATTACATGTTAAATGCAAAAATGCTGGTTTAAAAGTGACATGGAGAAGGACTTGGGAATCCTGGTGGACAGTAAACTTGTATCAGCCAGTGTCAGACAACAGCAGCCAAGGCAAATAGGATTATGGGGGGTATTAACAGGGGCATAGATGCACATGATGAGCACATTATTCTCCATTATACAAGTCACTGGTTAGACCACACATGGAATATTGTGTTTTTGGGCACCAGTGCACAGGAAAGACATTGTAGAGCTTGAACAGATACAAAGGCGCCGACAAAAATAATAAAAGGCCTGGGTGGACTACAATACCCAGAAAGATTAGCAAGATTGGGGTTATTTAGTTTAGAGAAAAGACGGCTTCGGAGGGCATAATAAATATGTTTAAATATATCAAAGGTCAATATAGAGATCTCTCACAAGATCTATTTATACCCAGAACTGTATCCAGAACAAGGGGGCATCCTCTACGTCTTGAGGAAAGAAAGTTTCTACCTAAATATAGAAAGGGAGTCTTTACTGTTAGAGCAGTGAGACTGTAAAACTCTCTGCCAGAGGAACCTGTCATGGTGAATTCAATAACAGAGTTTAAAAAGGGTTTGGATGCATTTCTGGAGCGTAATAATATAACAAGTTATAGTGACTAGGATTCTGGAGTAGGGTCGTTGATCAAGGGATTTATTCTGATGCCAGATTGGAGCCAGGAAGGAATTTTTCCCCTAAAACGAGGACAATTGGCTTCTACTTCATGGGGGTTTTGCCTTCCTCTGGATCAACACTTTAGTTTATTTTGCTAAAGTGTTGATCAGAGGAAGCAAAACCCCCATGAGGTAGAAGCCAAATGTCCTCATTTTAGGGGAAAAATTCCTTCCTGACTCCCACCACAGCCTATTTTGGCTGAACTGGATGGACGTATTTCTTTTTTCAGCCTTACAAACTATGTAACTATGTAACTATACATACACACACCTAGGAACACACATAGACATAACCATACATACACGCACTTATGAACATACATACGTAACAATGCATACACACACCTAGGAACACACATACAGAACCATACATACATGCACCTAAATAAATTTTTGGGAGAAACGCAGCAAAATGACACCATTTAATATAAATCACAGCAAAACAGTGACAATGCCATCATTTAAAGAAACAGTCTGAGTATTTACAAGATGGCATTATCACAGTTTATCAGTAAATTGTGATAAAAATATGCAATTCTGCCACAATTCTCCAGAAATTATGACAAAAAAGGTGCAATCTCACTAAGATTTAATGGCAAAACTTCGCTAAAAAAACTGGCTGTTTCCCTCCGATTTATCGGGCCCGGCGGGGCCTGCGGGGATTTCCCCTTTTTCCCCTTCCCGTCGTTTAAAAGGAAACCCCTTGAGCCCTCTCCCCCAAACAGGGCAGGGTCCCACCCTGAAAAAGGCAGTTTGAGACCCGCCCTGTAAGGCCATTTTTCCACGGCTTAAAATGGGCCGATTTGGGTCCGTAATTAGCCCGGAGGGGGGTGAAAATTTACGGGCGGGAAAACCCGGCCCCAATTCATTAGGGGTAATTCAAGTTTCATAAAAGAACTATGGATTATTTTTCTCCTAAACCGCTGCTCGGCGAAACCGATAAGTGACAGGGGGAAATTTACCAGGGGCGTAAAAGCGCCCCCTGGCTTTTGAAAAGTCTAGGGGCCCCGCGAAGTCCCAGCCCCCCCGCCCCACTCCCCCCCCCCGGGGCCAAACGGCGAAATTTGGGGGGCGGGGCGGGGAAAAAAAAAAAACATACCCTAAACATTTTTCTAGAAAAAAGAAAAGGTTTTTGGGGCTGCTCTTTTTTTCCCCAAATTTTGTAAAAACAAAGGTGGGTAAAAGCAACCGGAAAAAAGCGGGCCCCCCCTGTCTCATGTTTCGGGTCCGGGGCCCCCAAATACCCCAGTATCACTGAAATGCTTAAGGGCCCGGCCTTGCCTCCCGCAAAGCAAAATCAATACAAAAAATTTGTGACACTGAGGACTGATTAAAAAATTGTGCTTATGTTTAAGGGCCCCTAGTGGGGTTTGGATCTGAAATTTGGGAAAAAAAGTAGCAGTTGAAGGAACAATGAAAAGGGCTTTACAGGCCAATTTTCCCCCGGTTTTTGGGGGGGGGGGGGGGGGTTCCTTTATTTGGGGTCCCCCCCCCCCCCCCGGGGGGAAAGGTTGCTTTCCCTTTCCCGCCGCCACCCAGGCCCGGCGGGGGCCCTTTTTAAATTTTAAACCCGGGTCGACGAGTAGCGCTGGTGCGCTACCCCCGGCCCGCCGGTCCTTTCCCACAGGGCGGGTAAAACCCCGGGCGCAGGGTCCCGCTAAACCCCCCCGGAGTCGCTAGTTTCCCCCCTTCCCTTTCCTCCCCCTGTATGTCCGGCGCCGCTGTCCCACCGTACACCCCATGTCAGCGTCCCCAGAGGAATTGACGCGCGGCTGAAACTCATTTCCCCCTTTGGGACGCTGAGGAGTGGGGCCCCTACCTGGCTACAGAGGGGGCCCCTACCTGGAAAACAATGGGGGCATCAAAACCTGGCAAAAAAGGGAGGGGGCACTACCTGGAAATCAAGGGGGGGCATCTACCTGGCCAACGGGAGGGGGCACAAAATCTGGAAAACCCAAAGGGGGCATCTCCCCTGGCAAACAATGGGGGCCTACCCCGGGCAAACAGGGGGGGGCCACTCCCTGGAAAAACCAGTGGGGGGAAACCTCCCCTGGCAAACAAATATGGCTTACCTGGCTACAGGGGAAAGGGAAATACCCCTTTTTTGGGCTAAAAGGGGTTCTACCTGCCTGAAAGGGGCCCACTCCCTTTGATTAGGGGGGGCTACCCCCCGGGCTAAAAGGGCACCCCCTACCGGGTTTTTCCTTCCAAAAAAGCCGCTGGAAACCTTTCACACATGTCAGCGTCAAAAGGGGAAAGTGACGCGCGGTTTGCCCCCTCACTTCCCCCTGTGACCCCTGAGGAGCTGGGGGCACAAACCCTGGTTTACAGAGGGGGACTCCCTGGCAAACAATGGGGCATTTTTCCCCTTTGGCAACAGAGGGGGGCACTACCTAAAAATACCCAATGGGGGCATCTCCCTGCCCCCCCAAAAGGGGCCACTATCTGGCAAACAAGGGGGGGAAATTTTACCTGGCAAAAAATTTGGGGGCACTACCTGGCAAACGTGGGGGGCACTCCCGGGCCCAAAAACAGGGGGGGGCATCTACCGGCTCCCAAATATGGCTCTCCCCTGGCTACAGAGAGGGAAACCCTTTTTTGGTTAAAAAGGGGAAATTCCCTGCCTGAAAGGGGAAAATCCCTGATTATGGGGGGCAATTTACCTGGCTATAAGGGAAATCTACCTGGCTTTCTTCCAAAGGGTTTTTTATCTTTTTGGGGGGAGTAGGTGTGGTTTTTTTAAAGGGGGGCCGGGGCATACCGCCCAAGATGGGCGTGGCTATGAAAATTTTTTTTCCCCGAAAACGCCCCTACGTGCCCGGCCCCATTACAAACTCCTGCTTTTTAAATTTTAAAAATTTTGGCAACAAATGAGGGTTAAAAAAGAAACTCTGAATTTCCACTTTTGAAACAAAGTTTCTTTTTTTAATAAAAGTTTGTTTTGTTTTAATTTACACTTAAAAAGGCCTGACTGTTAGGGAAAAATTCCACTTTTTTGGGTTTGAAAAGGGTTATTTCTTATAGGGTCATGGGGGGGAGATTTTTTTTAAAAAGGGCTTTTTCATAAGCAAATTAGGTTTGCTGGAGTAAGATGAAAAAAAAATTTTATTAAAAGATGTGCACACCCCTCTTAATACTTTTTTGATGCATTTTTTGGGGCCCTGGCCAAAAGGGTTTGGAAAAAGGGAAAATATTTTAAAGCACTTGGGCAAAAATTTTCTTGCCATTTTAATGTCTAAAAAAACCCAATAATCTGTTTGGCCCCGGGTTTAAACCACTTCGTTAATCCCAGTTTTCCTGAAACTATAGAACTGGTTAAAGGAGCGAAAACTTGCATAAAGCGATTGATAAATTCTCCCCATAAAGTACAATTGATTGCACAGGACAGAAAAATCTCAAGACTTTTCTTTAAATTTGAAAGTATTCTGGTTCCCCCAATACAAACAGGACATTCCCTTTTATTTTTTTATCTGGTTTTTATCCCCAAATAAGGCCTGGTTACATCTTTGTCAAAGGGGTTTTTTCTGGGGCCTTAACTTGAGGTGGTGCTGCTGGATCCCATACAAACATTTGGGCACCAAAGGTTCCAACGGATCCCCCTTTACCTACAAAAGAAGGGCTATTGGATTTCAGTCATAGTGTTTGTCATCTAAATTAAAAAAGTGCGGCCCTTGCTGCGCTAATTGGGGCCCCTGATTTTTGTTTCAATCTATGCTAAGGTTCGAAAGGAAGGTTTGAATTGGCCCAAAAGTGAAACTTAAAGGGAAACCCGTAAAGGGGTTTTCCCCCCCTTTTCTGAGGGAGCACAACTAGTGTTTAGGAAATGTGTTTTTCCCCGCCCGTGTCCCCCCTTTTTCTGTAAAATTGCGCAGGTTTTTGGCATTTAAACCCCCCAAATCTTATTCCCGAGCCCGGTGTTAGCTCCAAAAAATGAAAGGGGTAGCTCCCCCCACTGACAGTTATTCCACTTTTTACCTAAAATTTAAAAATAAAAAGGGTTTTTTCCCGTTTTGGGGGGGCGGGGCTAGCCTCAGGTGGGGGGGTTTGAAAAAAACACACCTGAAGGGGCCCCTTTTTGAAATACTCTTCTGGCTTTTAAATGCAGATTTGAGCAAATTAAAAAACCCCCAAAAACTACCCGCATCTTAAAGAAAAAAGGGACCCCAGCCTGGGAAAAAGGGAGGTCTGACACTAGGTTTTCTGTTTCCCCCAGCAAAGGGGGGGATAAAAATTTTGTGACAGGTTTCTTTAAACCAAAAAGAAAAGGCCTGCTTTAAGTTTTTAAATTTCCTAAATTCCCGCTATTTTAATTTTTTGGAATAAAAATAATGAAAAAAAATAAAAATTTTAAAAATTTGGGGGGGGAAAAAACTTTGGGGAGGATTTCCTTTTTTTAACCCCGTGCCCTGAATTTTTATAATGTTTGCCCGGAAAAAACCTATAATAACTTTTGTTTATACAGAGGAGAATGCTTACTTTTCTTGTCTGTCCCCTTTGGGGAAGGAATTTTGGTTAAGCAAAGGGAGCTAAGAAAAAGGAAAATATTGGAAAAATTGCATTAAACCCCGAAAGCTGGCTGGGGGTCCCACATGCACGATCACACACCCATGACTGAGGACTCTGCATATTTACCTTGGTTTTACCATTAAACCCCAAAACTGCTGAAGCCCGAGAAATTCCCAAACTGAAAAATTTTTCCCCAAAAAAGGAAAAAAAAAAATAAGAATTTCAAAAGAAAGACCTTTTTTAGCTTTAAAAAAGAAAATTTTGAATTTTTAAAAGACCCTTTTAAAATAATATTCCTATCCTAACTTGTTAAATGTTTTAAGGGGGAAATTAAACTCACAAACAGGGAAAAACTCCAGGAATGCTGGCCCAAAATTTTGTATCCGGTGGTTTTCCCGGGTTGCACATGGAATCCCTAGGCTTTAGAAAAAAAAAATCCAACACGCAAATTTTCTAAAAACTAATCCTAAAACTGCTTAGTCCGATGAGTATTTGAACAGCATTTTACACAAAAAAACGAGGATTTTTAACAAAATTTTTGTTTTTTTGGCATGTATTTCTGCGCAGATTTTGGCACAATTGAGTTCACCACCCCAAAAAAGATTTCGCACAAAGCTTTCCCCCTCAGTTTTTAATCTGTCCCATTGACTTTCATTTTAAAACATTGGTTGCCAAATTTTTAAAATGAAATCTTTATTGCAAAAAAAGGCGGGTTTTTAAAAATTTACCCCCAGAAAAAAAGAGGCGTGTGGACTTTGGGTCCCAAAGGCGATGGTTTTACACTTTGGTTTTTTTAAAAGTTTTTAAAAATCCCGTCAAAAAAAAAACTGGGAAAACTTTTCCTTTTGTAGACAGACCCCTAAGTAAAATTTTTTTTTAATTATTACCCCCTTCTTTAACCAAAATTTACAAAGTATTTTTAGTCCCCCCTATGGGGGATGCGGGGGGTTTAAATAAAGGAGTGTGGTAATTAAAAACAGTAAAATATCTTTAAATTTCCCCCTGCCCCTAATCAGGATCCTTTGTGTCTGTGGCTCAAATGTTTAACAGCATCTGGATCACAGAGATTTTTAGGTTGTTTGTTTTTGTTTAATATGTGATGCTACTTATGTATATGTGGCATTTATAAACTCTGCATATGCTTAACTTTTACTTTAATAAGTCTTGTTTGTACATTTCAGGCTCAGGTTTAAGGTATGTTCACACGGCTGATTTTGACACTGTTTCTGAAGTGGTTTTCGGAGCGTTTCTGTTCCCAAAACAGCATCAAAACCTCACCTGAAACACACTTCTTCAGAAGAAATTTTAGATGTGTTTCTCGGTGCATTTTTGGATGAGGTTTTCAACACTATTTTACTCATACAAATTAGTAGCCAGGGCAAAAAATGCGCCAAAAAACACTCCAAAAATGCAGCAAAAAAGGCACTAAGAAACGCGCCTAAAAACGCTTCAAGAATTGACATTCAGCCCAAAACAGCTTCCAAAGAAGCGCATAAAAACCTTGTCGTGTGTGAACTACAACGCTGTCTTACAAAGGAATCAATTAAATGAACTGGGGGCGTTTT
The DNA here is from genome assembly GCA_025379985.1 of Phyllomedusa bahiana. Taxonomy (NCBI): domain Eukaryota; kingdom Metazoa; phylum Chordata; class Amphibia; order Anura; family Hylidae; genus Phyllomedusa; species Phyllomedusa bahiana. The sequence goes on along the minus strand of JAODAL010004795.1, from coordinate 117,306 downwards.
GGAGGTGTTTACGCTATTTTGGGCACAGAAATGCGCAGAAAACCGCACCCAAATAAGCCGTGTGAACATAGCCTTAGTCTTAAACATGATTTATGTATTCTAACAAAACTAAAAATAGCATAAAAGCGATCAATACTGCAAAGTGTTGTATGGCACTGTAAGAATTTAACTGATTTATTATTTTTTTTTTTTTTTTTTTTTTAGAAAAAATACTCCCAAGAACAAAATGGTTGGTACGCTTCCATTATGGTACGATAAATCCACAGTGGTCACTCAAACAACTTGAAACTGACAAAAGTAATAATAAATTTAACTCTACAGAAAATCAACTCATGAAAATCAGACATTGCATTTGAATTGAAGTTCAACCGAAAAATTTAAAAAAAACAAACCAATGAAACTGGTCTGGACACAAACGATGATACGATTTTGCTCAATACATACAATACAAGGCAATTACTCAAAGAAAAGATTTCTGTAATTCTCAATGAGACTTCTGCATCTGTTGTCAGGAATTTGTCCCACTCCTCATAAACTGCTCTAGCTGTCTCAAGTGTGGAGGTGCCTTCTTCAGACTGCAGGTTTCAGCTTCTTTAACAGGTGTTCAATAGGATTTATATCAGGGCTCATAGAAGCCACTTTAGAATAGTCCAATGCTTTGCTCTTAGACTATGTTCACACGGTGTAATTGTGGGGACGTATTTCGGCCGCATTTACGCCGCGTGCTGGGGAGCGGGGATGGGCGGGAGGGGGGTAAACTTTAAAGGATGTTTACCGTAAGAGGGGACGTATCTCCCCCCGTATTTAGCGCAGTGTGGGGGCGAATTAGGGGGTTTAACACGCCCCCAAAATTTAATTTGCGTGTAAACCCAAGCCTTGGGCATGTTTTAGCTGCATGTTTTGGGTCATTATCTTGTAGGAGGTTCCATGACATGCGAGTAAGACCAAGCTTTCTGACAGTGGGCAGTACATTTCGCCCCAAAATGCCCAAAAAAATTTCATTATCCCCCCGATTCAAGACCCCCCTTTTTTGGCCAGATGGCAAAAGCGCTCTAAAACATAAAAAGCCTCCATGTTTCAAAATAGGTTCAATGTTTTTTACTTTGTATGCTTCATTTTTGCATCTGTGAACACAAACCAGATGTGACTTGCCAAAAAGCACCAGTTTTGTCTCATCAGTACAAAAGACATTCTCCCAGAAGCTTAATAGCTTTTTTTTTTTGGGCATTTTGGAAAAACCCCTTTTTCTCTTTTTATGATCTGTTTTCAATATTGGTTTCCTCCTCGGTTGTCTTCCTTTAAGTCCACTTTGACAAAGACAGTGACGTGTGGTGCGATCTGACACTGATGTACCTTCACTTTAAAAATAAAAATCTTTTGGGAGTGTTTTGGGCTCTTTGGTTACCATTCATATTACCCATTTTTTTATATATGTCCTTACTTTTTTTCTCTTTTTTTTAAACCCCAAGAGGGTTGGTACAGTTTTTACCTTAAGTTCGAATTATATGTGCAACTGTGTGAATCAAAAGGGAAAATTGGGGGTTTTGTTAAAACCCTTTAAGGGCCGTAAGTTTTCCAGCCCCTTTTTCCCATAATCCCCTTTGATATCAGATGCTTAGTATTTGGGCAAAAAGGAAATAAAAACACTACACCCCCTTTTAACTGGGCTCTCCAAAAAGAGATGTCCCCTTCCTCACCCAACCATTGCCTCCCCCCAAATCAAGCCAATTTTTCGCTCTGCTCAACACTGATGAGGGGAAAAACCCCAAAAAAAGGGCGTAGGGTAGGGGCCCAATATTGGCTTGACAATTATTCCTTTTTGTTTCCCAAAAAAGATTCAGTGAACCCAAAAAAAAATTTGGATTTTTTGGGTTACAACCTTTAGAGGGGCAGTGAGCTTTCCAGCTCCTTTCCCAAAAGGGCCTTTTGAATTTTAAAAAAAAAATTTTTTTTTGGGGGTTCTAACCTTTACCTTTCACATTTGTCTATAAATTTTTTTTTCTCCTTTTTCCCCCCATAGCTTCCTTTGGGTTTCCCTGTTTTGGTTCCCCCCCAAAAAATTTTTCCCCCAAAAAAAAAAAAAGGGGGGTTTTTTTTTAAAAAAGGGTTTTTAAAAAAAAATTTTTTTTTTTTAAATTTTCAAATTTTTTTATTTTCCCTTTTAAAATTTTTTTTTCCCCCCTTTTTTTTTTTTTTTTTTTTTTTTTTAAAAAACCCCCCAAAAAACCCCTTTCCCTTTTTCTTCTTTTTAAAAATTTTTTTTTTTTTGTTTTTTTTTTTGGCTTGTTTTTTTTTTTTTTTTTAAATTTAAAAAAATTTTTCCAAAAAAAAATTTTAAAAAAAAAAAAAAATTTTTTTTTTTTAAAAAAGGGGAAAAAAAAGGGAAAAAAAAAAAGGGCTTTTTAAAAAAAAAAAAAAAAATTGGGGGAAAAAAAACCCAAAAAAAAATTTTTTTTTTTTAAAAAATGCCCCCAAAAAGAAAGGTTTTTAAAAATTTTTTTAAAAAAAAAATGGGGTTTTTTTTTTAAAAAAAAAAAAACCAAAAGGAAAAAAGGGCGGGGAAAAAAAGAAATTTTTTTTCCCCCCCCCCAAAAAAAAATTTTTTTTTTTTAAAAAAAAAAAAAAAATTTTTTTTTTTTTTTTTCCAAAAACCCCCCCCCCTTTTTTTTAAAAAAAAAAAAAAAAAAAAAAAAACCCCCCAACCCGGGGGTTTTCCCCAAAAAAAAAAGGTTTTAGGGAAAAAAAAAGGGGGGGGGGAAAAAAAAAAAAGGGGGTAAGGGGGGTTTTTTAAAAAAACCCCCATTTAAAAAAGGGGGGCCCCCCGGGGGGAAAAAAAAAAAAATTTAATTTCCTTTAAACCCCCTTTTTTTTTTTTTTTTTTTTTTTTTTTTTTTTTGGGCCCCGAAAAAAATTTTTTTTTAAAAAAAATTTTTTTAAAAAAAAAAAAAAAAAATTAATTTTTAAAAAAAAAAAAAATAAAAAACCTTTTAAAAATTTTTTTAACAATTTAAAAGGTTTTTTTTAAAAAAAAAAACCCCCCTTTTTTAACCCCCATAGACTTGAAGGAAAATGAAGGAAGTGAAGTTATGTATCCTTTATGGCACGTATAATTGTTTATGATACAGGTACAAATGCTTCCAAATGACACATCCCAAAATGAGTGATTGAAGGTAACCAGTGTAATAAAAAATAAAGGATGGTTTTTTGTGACACTCTGTTGAAACTGTTTAGATCTACATTCTATATGTGGCAACCCAGTGGCTGTGATAAAAAATGACAGCTTGTCAAAGGTTTGCACGCATGTTATAATATTGTTTTGAAACTTTATCTTTATATATCTTAGAAATAAATCTTCTTCATTTATTAGGTTCCTTTCTCCCCTCTCTCTGCTAAACTTACCATTCATGAAAAAAAAAAAAAGAAAGAAACTGAAGCAATATATCCTGTTAACCCAAGTCAAATGACTAAGAGATCAGGTTAAATGCTGCCCACAAAGGTCTATGGATAGGAGAGGGGGTGTTGACTACAGAGAGGAAAAATCAGAGATGGCTCTATTGGATTCTGGATTCACTTCCTTACACTTTTCAGTACTGCTCTATAATGTCCCGAGCAGGATATCCCTGTAGGTGTAAGCGGTGCATGGGAGATGTCATAGTAGCTAGCCTCCATCCACTGGCTTAACCGGAGTCAACAGTGTTAGAAATAGTGCTACTCCTTATTTAACTTATCCTAAAACGTTACCTGAAGGTACTATAATTGTAAAGTGCTGCGGAATATGTTGGCGCTATATAAATAAATAAAGATTATTATTATTATAATGAAATTCACAAAAAGCTAAAAGGTGAAATACCTGTATTAAAGTATTTAAAAAAAAAATGTCATCATACCTCCAATAGTGTGCTGAACAAACACTTCACTACTACAAAAACATTTCTTTGCATAGCCCTGCCAAAGCTGAATGGCTGGAAGTGTTAAAACTTCCTTAATGAAATTTATCACATCCACTATTTCTATTCACCAAATTTTGACCTAGAAAGAACATTGAAAGTCTAATAAAATTGATAGGAATAAGAGATACACTACTCAAAAAAAGTAGGGATATTTGGATGTTGGTTGAAATTTCAGGATGAACATACTATTTCTTGAAAAAAAATTAAATACACTAAATAAGACCATCTCTTTACTTTAGACTACACATGTCCAAATGTTCATTGTTTCTGTACTTTTGCACAAATGGCTGATCTCTAACAAGGAGCTTAATGGCGAATTCACAACAAATATTTGGTTCTTGAATCGCCCAATAAATTTAGGGGATTAATTTCAATTGGGATTTAAACTGTCCTACTAATCATGCTTTTCACATTTTGACATCATGAGACCAAGACAACACCTTACAATTGATCAACAGTATCTCGCTATTGTATGGCTTCAAGCAGATTGCTCTCAGACAGAAGTGACCACTGAGCTCAGAGTGTCACAGAGTGTCATCAGCAGATTCCAAAAGAGATACAGAGAGACTGGAAGAGTCACAGAAAGGTAAATAAATGGATGTCCTTTGGTAACATCACACACTGATGACCGCTTCATTGTAAGCAATGAACTGGATTATGAATGCCACTCCACTCCAGGCACGTTTAAGGGAGGAGAGAGGCAACCAAGTGTTAAGTGAGACTATTCATAACTGTTTACATCAGCATGGTCTTCATGCTAGACGACCAGCAAGAATACCTGACCATACCAGCAGGCATGGGCCAGGGAGCATCTACGCTGGATGAGGGACCAGTAGTCCTCAGTGCTGTTCAGTGATGAAAATCAATTCACTCTGAGCATAAATTATGGCTGCCAATAATGATGGAGATGTCAAGGAGAGCGCTATGCATCAGGTTGTCACCAGATGAGCCTTTGGAGGTGGTGGTGTTACAGTGTGGACAGGCGGGTCTAGTCAATACACAACTTCCCCACACTTTGGGAATGGTACAGTGACAAGCCTTTACCACGTGAATCACATAATTAATCCAGGCATTGTGCATCTGCATGAAAAACACAGGGCTAATTTTATCTTCATGGACGAAAATGCTCCAGCTCATCGAGGTCGCATCATTAGGGAATGACTGTTGGAAACTGGGGTACCTCAAATAGAGTGGCCTGCACTTTCTTCAGACCTAAACCCCCTAGAAAACCTGTGGGATCAGCTGAGTTGCGTATAGAAGCTCGTAACTCTGTACCCCTGAACCTCAATGACCTGAGGGGCGCCCTTCAAGAAGAGTGGGATGCCATGTGTCAGCCGTCATGGCTTGTGAACAACATAATATGTTGTTGTCAACCTGTAATTGATATTCAAAGCCACATGACACGATATTGAGCATTGACAGTTTTAAATCTGTATATCCTCCACAGTTGTTGACTTTTGTTTCATTGAAGAGGTTTTGCCACGAAGTAAAACTGATCTGGGAAATTTGCAAACTAAATAATAAACATTTTCACCATTCATTATTATTAAAAATTCTGCACCATTTTTGTTTTATCTGCTCCTTTAGTGATCCATTGTTTACAGCTCGTCTCCAGGGGATACGACCAGAGCTGAGAGCTCCTCAGTCCTGGTCAGACATGCTCAGACATCACCTCTCCTCTCAGGCAGCTACTGAGTGTTCAAACCCCGGGTGCTGTCATTCTACTCCCGTCCTCTGTACTCCTTAGTAATTAGTCAAACAGTGCAAATAAATAAAAAAAAAAAGAAACCTCAATGAGGTCTGTGCATCGATAAAGAGGAAAAAAAATCCACTGGTTTGGTTCCTTCAGGGATTTGAACCTAGGACCCTTGTGTTGTGAGGTAAATATTTACTCACAGCTTTATACATAAACAGACCTTTCTGTGACTACAGAGGGGAAAGGCCTGGTGATGTCATCCTGCTGAGTCACATGATATGCAATTCAAACAAATTACACATGCCCCTTTCTGAGCCCGCAAAGCTGAAGAGCTGGATACAGGAGGTATGAAATGAGATTGTGGCAAAACCCCTTTAAATTGTTTGAGATGAGAAAATCAACATTGCGACTACGACTTAAATAGCCCTGATAAAATATCACTGTAGTGTGACATTTTTACGTTTTCCATACATTTTACCCGGAAGCCAAATACCCCTAACTTTTTGTGAGTAGTGTATATACAGGAAACAGAAGCAACTAAGGCAAAGATGTGTACACTAAAGATGCCATGGTCAATACAATCCACAGCATCTAAGTAGATAGACAAAGGGAAAGAACTCCCTCTCCAACCCCAGCAGCACCCTAGGAATACAACTGTGGGGTGCTGATAGGTTTTTATGGCAATCAGGGGCCTAAGTAAACCTCCTTGATCTACTTTCTGTGTATGCATATTAACCCCTTACCGCCGGAGCCAGTTTTGGCCTCTCTGACAGAGCCCCATTTTTTACATCTGTCATGTGTCACTTTATGTGAGAATAACTTTTTGACACTTTAACCTATCCATGTGATTCAGAGATTGTTTTCTCGGGGACCATTGTTTGCTTTAAGACAGTAAGAAATTTTGGCCCAAAAAAATTGCTTGTTTATTTGTGAAAAATATCAAATTATCGTGAAAAATGTACCAATTTCAAACTTCAAAAATTTCTGCATTTAATACAGATAGTTATTCCATTCAAAATAATTTTTAACTAGCATCTACTCTATGTCTGCTGTAGTTTGGCAACATTTTTTTAAATGTCTTTTTTTTTTTTTTTACGACATTAGGGGGCTTATAAATTTAAAAAAAAAAAAAAAACTCACAGACATAAATCTAATTTTGCCTATTTGGGTTAAATTTGTAGCAAAAATTCACAGTGAAGAAAAAAACCCAATTAAAAAATAACTTTTAATTGATATGCCTTAAAAAGAATGCCCTCCAAAATGGAGGACCCACAGCAACAAACACCAAAATTTGTTTCTCCTAGAGAGGAAGAAATGCTGGTTCCTCTAAATCTAAAAATCCAATAGTGGTTATGACCCAAGGGGTGAAAAATTGCCCCCTCAGCGGAGTAGTCGCCCCAACAGGAGCGCCCCACCTATTGAGAGGGGCACCCCTAGGTCAGACCCCCTTTAAAAAAAATTCCTAAAAGGATACCAGCAGGACTCCCATATGTGCTATAGACCCTCTAGGGAAAACAATTCTATCCAATAAAATCATTCTTTTTAGTCACATGTATAAAACAAAAAAAAAAAAAACAACGTTCTGTTGTATCATTGATTCAGAAACCTGTGTGATTTGTTCAAGACCCACAAACAAAAACAACGTTCCGTTGGATCATTAATTCAAAAACCCGTGTGATTTGTTCAAGACCCAAAAACAACGTTCCGTTGTATCATTAATTCAAAAACCCGTGTGATTTGTTCAAGACCCGACGCGTTTGCCCCCAGATTTCTATAGGGTTCATCAGGGGTAACAAGAGAACTTTTTAGCCAACAAGACTAAAATCACAGCATAATAGACTAATAGATAAAGATACTTAGCAATGATATCCTTAATGGTGGTGATGCCGTCAAGATAATCCAATAAGATACAGATTGATGATGTGTCTGATGCCTCAGTGTGGACGATACTGCCATGCCCAAGTTTGTTGCTGTGGGTCCTCCATTTTGGAGGGCATTCTTTTAAGGCATATCAAGTAAAAGTTATTTTTTAATTGGGTTTTTTTCTTCACTGTGAATTTTGGCTTATAAATTTAGTAGTAATTTTCAAGAAAATTTGCAATATACATTTTTTAAGGACCGGGTCCGTTCTAACAGGGACTTTGATTGACTGTATGTTAGATGCCCCCATAAATGACCTCATCTAAGAAACTCCACCCCTAAAAGTAATCAAAACCGCATTTGAGGAAGTTTATTAACCCATTAGGTGTTTCACAGGAATTAAAGCAAAGTGGAAGTGAAATTTCAAATTTCACTTCTTTTGCAGATTTTCAATTTTTATACATTATTGAAAAGAATACGGTAAATGTGATCAGGGAAATGCAAATTAAATTGATTCCCCAGTTTTCTGCCTTTTTCAGAGATATCCCATATGTGGCCCTAGTGCATTATTTGGGCTCAACCACAAGCCCCAGAATAGGAGGAGCACCTATTGGACTCTGGGGCCTCATTTTCATTACGATTTTATTTAGGGGCCAGTTCAGGTTTGCGGAAACCTTGGGGGTTCCAAAACGTAATAAATGCCCTAAAAAGACCCCATTTTGGGAAAAACTACCCCCCTTACGGAATATATCCAGAGGTGTAGTGAGTATATCGACCCCACAGGCGTTTCACAAATTTTTTTAGCGTTCGGCTCTGAAAATAAAAAAAAAATATTTTTTCAATAATCTGCAATTTTAGCTGAAAATGTTTAATTTTTACAAGGAATATTGGAAAAAAAGCCCCAAAATTGTGTTACGCAATTTCTTACAAGTTCGGCAATACCCTACTGTGGGTGTAAACTGCTGTTTGGGCGCATGGCAGGGGGTACAAGGGAGGGAGCGCTATTGGCTTTGGCGCACAGATATTGGTGGTGCCATGTCGATTCTGCAAAGCCCCCAAAGTACTAGAACAGGTGAAAACCTTCCAGAAGTCGCCCCATTTTGGATTAAAACACCCCTCAGGGATCTCACTAAGGGTGTATTGTGCATTTTGGGCGAAACAGGTGTTCCATAGTTTTTTTTTAGCATTGGGCCATGGAAATGGAGGGGGGCTTCATTGTTTTTGGGCTTCATTTTTACAGTATTCGCCATACGGGATAAATGAGGGAAAACTTTACTATGGGGGTCGGTACAATTACAATGATATCAATTTTATATAGTTTTTTATGTTTTATTACTTTTACACAATAGAAGCGAGTTTTATAAAAAGTTGCGTTTTTATGTTGTCCTATTCTGACAGCCATAGCTTTCTTAATTTTTTGTATATGGAGCTGCTTGTGGGCTTGTTTTTTTGAGATGAGTTGATGTTTTTATTGGTACCATTACGGGGTGCATGTGATGCTTTAATCACTTTTAATTAAGGTTTTTGTGAGGCATTTTGTACAAAATACAGCAATCCTGGTAGTATTTTTTATTTTATTTTTTTACAGCGGTCACTGTGCGGTATAAATGACATGCTAGTTTTACTCAGCAGGTTGATACAATTACAGCGATACCACATTTGTATATTTTTTAATGTTTTACTGCATTTACACAATAAAAAAACTTTGATTTGAAAAGGAAAACATGTTTTTGCATCGCCGCAGTCTGAGAGCCATAACTTTTTTATTTTCTGTTTATGGAGCTGTATAGGGACTTTTTGGGGCGATTGGCGTTTGTAAAGGGGAAAAAGGCGATGTACGTGTTTTTATTTTATTTTTTGTGTTTGTGTTTTACTTTTTTACACTTTTTACACTTTTCTCCAGGGGGGAATTGCATGAACGATCGTCAGATCGTTCATGCAATAGGAGATCAGCACACAGCTTATAGCTGTATGCTGGTCTCCATGGGGAACTGTCAGTCACGCTGCCCACAATGCATTGTGGGCATCGTGACGTCACCAGACAACCCGAATGCTCTCATTCAGCATCCGGGCTGTCTGCTAGGAGATCAGTACCGGCGCTGAGCTGCCCGCTGCTGCCCGCAGCTGCGATGTCGCGTCCACGATGTCGCGACATCGAGGGGTTAACGCCTCGCGGCCGGAGCTCACTCCGGCCGTGGGGGATGCGGCATGATGCCAGCGGTACTATACCGCTGGGTCCATGCCGCGATCTTGCGCGCTCCGCTTGTGAGCGCGCAAGATCGCTTTGACGTACTCATACGGCAATTTGCGGGAACCCCTACCCGACATTGCCGTATGAGTACGGCAAATGTCTTTAAGGGGTTAAGCTAGTAGGCAACCTTTCACTTGCAGTTTGACACAGTTCAGAGGGGAGTGAGCGCAGAGAGTGCAGGCAGCCAAACACAGCACAGGAGGCATGTCCCAACCAGTGGGGTTGAACTAAATTTCAGACAGCCAGTCACAGCACATGGGGTGTGGCCCGGAAACCCCCCCCCCCTCCCAGACTGCAGTTTTAGGTGTAGAACACACAGATTAGCTTATATATGCTATACTAAATAATTTAGGTAATACAAACCAATTGCAAAAGTGCTTATGTTTACTGTCCCCATCATTACAGATATGATCTTTATAGTGAGAAAACCCCTTTAAGTGTCAACCTAATACCCTGTTTCTCCGAAAGTAAGACAGTGTCTTATATTATTTTTTGCTCCTAAAGACGAGCTACGACTTCTTTTTAGGGGATTTTTTTTTCTATGATCAATAATTCACATTTATTGTTGAACAAAACATCAACATGTATTAATATACTGTAGTGATTTCATCACAAACATCAGCATAAGCAGCCAAACTCTGAACTTCATAACTAAAAATGCACTATGTCTTATTTTCGGGGTGTCTTATTTTCGGGGAAACAGGGTAATAACCATTTTAAACTCATTGTGAGTAACCATATTCTAAAGTAAGAAAAACATGAAATGGTTAGTTCTAGTGTCTATATTTTTTTATATCAATTACAACTTTAACATTCTTACTTATGTATATAGTCGTCCTTCATTATATCACGGTTCACTTATTGTGGCTTCACTTTATTGCGGATTTTTAAAAAATATACATCTATCCGGATCTAATTCTGTATTGTAGCGTTTTCGTTACAATTTTGTGGTATGGAATGAAAAGTGACCAACCTTTGGGGGGGCGAGGATAGCACTTGGAAGTCTTTGTCTTGTCGGAAGACCCCATCCACTGTAGAGAACACAGTAAGTTTGTATGGGTGTACATGATCTGGAAGAATGGAGTCTTATCAAAATCAGTTGAGCGTGTCTTCTACATGAATGAGTGAACCAGAGAATATCACAAAAACATTCCCCACACCATAACACTGCCACCACCTACTTGTGTTCTTCCAGCAATGGCTTTAGGGTGTTTATTCTCTGATGTTTCTCATCTGACACACCAACATCCATCTGTTCGATGAAGAAAAAGACATGACTCGCGGAGAAGACCTTTTGCCAATCAGCAGCGGTCCATTTCTGATACTGCCACGAAAACTGAAGTCTTATTTGCCTATGCAACTTTGTTAGCAGAGGTGCAGTGACCATCCCTCTGCTTCGGAGCCCCAAACACTACTGGGTTCAATAAACTGTTGTTTCAGACACATGTCTGGTATCCTCTTCTGGTTCAATTTGCTGGCAAGCTGCTCCACTGTCCGCCCCTCACGCATCTTCCTACCCTGTATTCACCTCACACATCAGTGACACATGGTGCTCTGCAGTTTCCACACTGCTTATTCAGAATGGCGCCATTTGTCCACCCATGATACACTTTCACCACAAAAGGACACAAACAGTTCACAAACTGCAGTTTCAGAAATACTGCAACTCCTGAACTGGAAGTCTATAGTCATCCCATTTTAACTCTGGTAAATTGTCCCTTTTACTCATAACATAAAGCTCTGGGTTGGCCTGTTTGGTGGGTATTCCTCCTCCTGAAGTCAGTTCAAGAAGTTTTGGAAATAGTTGAGTAACAGCACAAAACGAAGATCACCATGTACAATGACAAGTGTCATCTGGAGTGGTGTAAATCATGGAACCATTTTACTATGGAGCAGTGAAAACATATTTTCTGGAATTATTAAACACCTTATCTGCCAATGTAATGGATAAATCAGGATGATGGATGCATGGAGAACACTACCTATTGGAAGGCATCTTACCTAAAGTGAACGTTGATGGAGGAAAGATAACGGTATGGAGTTGTTTTACGGTTTGGACCCTTATTTTCAATGAAGATATAGTTCCAAATTTCCATCAACAATTTTAGGAAAACCCTTTCCTGTTCTGTCTGTACCCACATCTACCAAATAAGGGCCCATAAAGCCATGGTTTGAAGAGTGTATGTGGTAGAACTTGAGTCACTTACTCAGAACAGTAACTTCAACCACATCGAACAACTTTGGGATGAATTAGGACACTGAAAGCGAGCCAATCCTTCTTGTCCAAATTTAGTCTCCGGCCTTCACAAAGACTCTATTGACTGATTGGGCAAAAATTGCCACAGGTACATTCCAAAATCTTGTGAAAAGCCTACATAAAAAAAGTTGTTAGAGCAGCAAAAAATTGGAACATCTCTATAGTAATGCCCATGGTTTTGGAATAAGATGTCCATATAGCTTAAAGGAGCAACATGGTCAGATTGCCACATATTTTTTTTATTTAATGTGATGTATAGTATTTTGCCTGGTGGGAGATGTGTTTATACTAGTTTCATATAGAAAAGGGATAATCCCCAGAATGCACTGTGTTGTCAAAAATCTGCAAAATTATGTCCAAAGGTGACACTACACTAACACACATGGCTATAATATAGTACATTCTTGTAATAGTTTACTTTGGTCTAATAAACATGCTTCTTTGTCATAAAAACTTGCCCAGGCAAGCCACCCCCAATTACCAATCATAAAAGACAAAAAACTAATTTCAACCAAACACCGAACAGTTTCTACCTATGCTATACCCTGAAGATGCAAGCATTTCAAGTTATTAGTTCTCACCTTTTAGACGCCTGCCTCTCTGTCATCACATTGTTCTTTAGAAACTTAAGCAAATCTACTCATCATACAGAATGCAATGAGGGTACCCAACAATCTGACGGTATCAAGATTTTGCCACTGAAGCTTGGACTGAAAATTTTTACCGAGCAGGACATCTTAAAAGTGGACCTCTACCTTGTCAGGTAATGTTTCATCTTAATCTTAAGGTTGTATGTTAATGATGTTTGACAGTCTGGGCCTTTTGAGTTCCATTGATGCCAAACTCTAGTGTGCAATATAAATTTATGCTAGCCACACTATCCTTGTGTAACATTATTATTCTCCAAGTTTCCTTACCCGTTTCTGATGGGATCGTTTATGCCCCTTCCTGACCTGGCCTTTTTTTTCTTTTTTTTTAGTACATGTGGGTATGGAAGCTAAAACACTTTCTGGTGTTTGGTTATTCTACTTACTATTTGGCCTTTTTTTGCTTGATATAGAAGGCTTTATTTTTTATGCTTTCTTTTACCTTGGATTTTTTTATCAATAATAATATCAGGGAAAATGGCAAGAAATATATATATATATATTAATATATTTTTATATATATATATATTATATATATATATATTTATATAATTATATATTATATATATATAATATATATATAATATTATATATATAATACACTCACCGGCCCCTTTGTTAGGTACACCTGTCAACTGCTCGTTAACACTTAATTTCTAATCCAGCCAATCACATGGCGGCAACTCAGTGCATTTAGGCATGTAGACATGGTCAAGACAATCTCCTGCAGTTCAAACGAGCATCAGTATGGGGAAGAAAGGTGATTTGAGTGCCTTTGAACGTGGCATGGTTGTTGGTGCCAGAAGGGCTGGTCTGAGTATTTCAGAAACTGCTGATCTCCTGGGATTTTCACGCACAACCATCTCTAGGGTTTACAGAGAATGGTCCGAAAAAGAAAAAACATCCAGTGAGCGGCAGTCCTGTGGGCGGAAATGCCTTGTTGATGCCAGAGGTCAAAGGAGAATGGGCAGACTCGTTCGAGCTGATAGAAAGGCAACAGTGACTCAAATAGCCACCCGTTACAACCAAGGTAGGCAGAAGAGCATCTCTGAACGCACAGTACGGCGAACTTTGAGGCAGATGGGCTACAGCAGCAGAAGACCACACCGGGTGCCACTCCTTTCAGCTAAGAACAGGAAACTGAGGCTCCAATTTGCCCAAGCTCATCGAAATTGGACAGTAGAAGATTGGAAAAACGTTGGGGAATATTTTCTTGGCACTCTTTGGGCCCCTTGGTACCAATTGAGCATCGTTGCAACACCTTGTTGAATCTATGCCACGAAGAATTGAGGCAGTTCTGAAGGCAAAAGGGGGTCCAACCCGTTACTAGCATGGTGTACCTAATAAAGTGGCCGGTGAGTGTATATATATAGTTTTGTTTTTCATTACAGGTGTTTTTATATAGGCAATATATAGTTTTAGGGATGTTGGGGTGGGGCTAAGAGTTGCGATTTGTACTGTTTAAATGATTTTTTAATTTTTTGGGGTTTATTGTTTTTCCCATTTACTTATTATACATATTGTGCCCCCCCCCACCATAAAGTCAGAAAAAGCTCTCCAAGGGGGATTATTAGATAATTTTTAAAGCTCTTTTTCTCTGTAACTATGGCTGATATATTAGTCCCAGTTACAGAGGAATACAGACCCCAACACTGACTGCAAGGCGTATCTGAATCTGTTGAGACCCTGGCGTTACTGAACCCAACTGATGACAAGCGCAGGGTCCGGGAAAAGGCTTTGATCTGATCTGTGTACAGCCCTCAATGAGTGCTGTGTATACAGTGATTAGGAAGTCAGGGACACTAATAACTCAACCCTGCATTCTCACTGGAGAGCAAGTAGTTAAGTACAGCTCCTTCATGGAGCCACAACAACTGTTACAAATTTGCTGTATAACTAACTCATTATCATTATCATCCCAAACATCTCTTTATACAAGCAGATACATTTCCAATTGTACGCTGTATCCAAATAGCAGTTTAGTGTACTCTTGATAGAGTCTGTGGTTTTGTTTCTGGCATCCCTTGTGTATGTTTATGACCAGCCTGTATTTAATGAGTAGCCTACTATTATACTACAAAAAAACAAGCACAAAACTAGTCTTAATAGGATATTTAATTTTTACATATATTGTCTTGGTGCTAAGTGGGCACAGTGGTTAAGTTATAGCCAAATACTGAATGTGCTTGAAAAATATGCTAGAATAATTGGTGAAAAGCAGACATTTGCCATAGTATGAATACTGCATATCTAATCATAGAGAGGTATTTGGCAATTTTGTGAGCTAAAAAGGAAAAAAAAAAAAAAAAGCTGTAGAATCCAAAGTCAAGTAAGAGTGATGCTCTGGCAATAGAGCGATGTGTATTTTATGTGCATATTTCTCTATTAAGATTTTTTTTTTTTTTTACTTCAGGGAACTTTTTGCCACACCTCAAACCGAAAATAAGAAGGGACACAGATTAAACCCACTGAACTCGGCCAAAATCACAAAGCATATACTTTTTTTTTCCCCTCTAGGAGACTTACAATGAGAGGACACACACACATAATTTTAGGCATCTAAGTCAAGGCTTTGTGAAGTCAGCTTTTGCTAGTAAAGAACTGCTGCTCTTCTTCAAAGACCGTTAAGGCAATCTATGACTCTAAACCGAGCTGGATCCTTAGCAGCATCCGGTGGTACATACTGAGAGGCTATATGCTCACAAGCCTCGCTTCCTATTCAGAGAAAACAACCAGCACCCTTACTCAGGTATGGCCTCAATTTAAGTTTTATAATACAAGCCAGGGGGTTGTTGCTTCATAAAGGCAGATCTCAATATCCTTAAAACCAAGAATGCGCTATTTAATGAGAAATTCTATTTGCATGCCAGGTGTAACAGCTGTGGTTTATGTAAGAATTGAAGCAAGCTCAAGTTTTATAAGTATCTGTGCACGGGGGCCAAAACCCAATATATTCTAGTATGTGCTGCTGTAAAATTGTTCAGCCTTTACAATTAATGCTGTGTTCATGTAAATCATATTACTGAAGAAGTGCTTTAAGTGTTGTGCATTGCTTTATACGTGGGGTCAGCCGGCCAGGGTGAGAGGCAACAGCATCTTCATTTGTCACTCTTATGTCAGACCATTCCTTTGTAAAACATTTTGATGTAAAAGTCATGGTATTTTTACTATGAACCGCTCTGTAATAATGGTTTACAGTCAGTAAATATCCAATACTTTATTGTATTCCAGCTATATACATAGGTCTGAATGGCACTTGGTAATATATGAACAGCTCTGAAAAAAGCTTTACAATTAGTATATATCCAATACTTTATGGTTTTCCAGTTACATACATAGGTCTGAATGGCATTTGGTATTATACAAGCAGCTCTGAAAAAAAAACCTTAACAATTAGTATATATCCAATACTTTATTGTATTCCAGCTATATACATAGGTCTGAATGGCACTTGGTAATATATGAACAGCTCTGAAAAAAGCTTTACAATTAGTATATATCCAATACTTTATTGTATTCCAGTTACATACATAGGTCTGAATGGCATTTGGTATTATATGAGCAGCTCTGAAAAAAAAAAGCTTAACAATTAGTATATATCCAATACTTTATTGTATTCCAGTTATATACATAGACCTGAATTGCATTTGATACTATCTGAACAGATAGGAAAGCACTATAGCTCGTAAATATTCAAAATTACTGTGTTTTTAATAAATTACATAGGTCAGATCCAGTACTATAAGAACAGATATGACTGCATATAAGGGAGAATCATAAACAATTGATAATTTTTCACAATGTCAGATATATCTAGCTACCTTTACATTGCTGAAGGTACGATTTGCCTATTGTATAGTATCCTGCCAGAATAAATGTGTAAAAGACCATCAACAGTTAAAGGGGTTGTCTGTTAGTGGACAAAAAACCCTAAATACTGTAAGTTTTCGCTCCCAATTCAGTATTTGCTCTACAATCCAGAGTGAGCTTTGGTGGTCTGAACATAAACCTCAAAAGCAAAAGAAACAAACAAAGGACTGAAAAGAGTTTTTATGTTTTGTACAAATTCTTAAAGCAACCATATGACTAATCTAGTCAAACTGTAAATTATGACGATCTAAGATAGATCTAAGGCTATGTCTCCACAGCACAGCTTTTCAGTTGCTTTTTCAGTTTTTTATGTTTTCTAAAACTGCTGAAAAAATGACTGAAAACAGGTCCCATAGACTTTAATAGTAAAAACGTTCTGTAGTCTCCAGAGAGGTTTTTTTTCTGCTCGTTTTTGCTGCTGGTCGTATTTCGTAAGGCTATGTCTACACTGCTTAGGAAAACGATCATATCTTCGGCGCTTTTCGTTTTTTAAAAGCACCGAAGATACGATCGTTCCTGCGGCACCATAGACGGCAATAGGAAAGACGAGCTGCAGTCTACACAGCTCGTCATTTCTCCGCTCGTCTTTCGGCACCAGCATATCATACAACATGTTGTATAATACGCCGGCGCTTCTCGCTTCCTTGCCATCTTCCCAAACAATACAATTGTATGGGCGACGTCAGGAAAACGAGAACCGACAAAAACCGCGGCCCTGCATCAGAGAAAAAACAGATGCTATTTATCCGTTTTTTGTCCAATGCAGTGTAGACATAGCCTAACATGTTGCAAGGCAGAAAATTTACTATTGAAGTCTACGTAAACTGCCATATGGTTTTTGGCGTGGTTTTTGGATGGTTCTGCTGAAAAAACTGCCCAGGTGTTTAACAGGGTATGTGAATTTTGCATACATTAAAAATTTCTCCCAAAAATACGGCAAAAAACTTGCCAAAAAACTCAGCAGAAACACAGCTGCTTTGGATACAAAACTGATGTACAAAGTAGTTTTAGGTTTTGGTTTTCAACAACTTTTTTGTCTTATGCGGTGTGGCCCTAGCCTAATAATACATAAGGATAGAAAAGAGCAGTGTTTTTTCATCCACATTTTGTATCAGTATTTGTAAGTCAAAACCAATAATGGGTCCAAAACATAAAAGAGATACAAGTATTTCTATTAAACTTTTTTCCTCTGTTGGTTTCATTCCTGTTCATGACTTAGGAAAACTGATGTAAAATAGCCATTAAAACCGCTGTGTGAGCCTTGGTTAAACCATATGGCAGATACATTTTATAGGATGCAGTATAAGAGCTGTAGAGTATAAGCAATACAAAGAGACCACCTGGATTTATGATTTTTGTGTCTACCTCATATAGAATAGCAGTGCAACTAACACTTTATAAATTATTGTTTTTTTCCAAGATTAGAACAATTTCGGTTACCATGGATGTTCTCATACGACTTCTGGTTCTAACACTAATATTTGCACCACAAGGACTGTGCCAATATGAAGCTTATGATTATGACACAGAGTATGAACCTGATCCAGACATTCCATACCAGCCGCCCATTCACTTCCACCACAGCATAGATTATAATGTCCCGAGTGTACCCTACTCAACGGAGTGTGCAAGAGAGTGCTACTGTCCGCCATCCTCAATAGTCACTATGTACTGTGACAACAGGAAGCTCAAGAATATTCCTCAAATACCGTCTCGCATTCAACAGCTCTACCTACAACACAATCAGATTGAGGCTGTGACCATGAAGTCCTTCATTAATGCCACTTCTCTGAGGGAAATTGACCTTAGCCATAACAAACTCAAGTCCTACAAAATTGATATAGGCGTGTTTGCCACGTCCCGTCATCTACATCAAATACTCCTTAACAATAATGACTTAGAAGAGATTCCGTCGCCTATTTCTAGTTCTGTTGAAAGGATCTTCTTGGGTTCGAACAAGATTAATAAAGTAAGAGAACATGATCTTCAGGGCTTAGTCAATGTTACTATGCTTGACCTCTGCAACAATCGTATTGAAAGCATCAAGGGAAAAACATTAAGCAAATTGACAAAATTGATGCAACTCAATATCTGTAACAACAAGCTGCATTCGTTGCCTGCAAGCCTTCCAACATCACTCATGTATCTGTCACTGGAGAATAACTCCATTTCCAAAATACCAGATGATTATTTTACAACACTTCCAAATCTTATCGCTATTCGAATGTCTCACAACAAGATTGATGAGGTTCCTTTGTTCATGTTCAATCTTCCCAAGCTTATGGAATTGAACCTGGGTCATAACAAACTAAAGCGCATCTTTTACGTTCCTCGATCTCTGGAGCACCTGTATCTGCAGGACAATGAATTTGAAGGTAAGGAGTCACAACTCTGTCTTGAAAAAGGAAACATGCTAATTACTTGTGTCCAATTTTCCTACAGAGGTTATCCTATCTGGCTGTTTTCAAAGACCCTGCTGTTTCCTCCTGTTTCAGGCGCCCGCTTTCTGTAGGAGCTGTGGATGGTTTCACAAAAGTTACTGACATTTCAGCTCTGCTGGCTCCTATTCCTAGCTGTGCCCGTCAGAGAGACAGGTGATAGAGTGGTTTAAAAAAAATGACACTGTCCAAACAAGATGTCTGGCTAGAAGTGTGAGCTACCAGAGCTGTGTTTTGATACGAAAGGAAGAGAAGAAATTACATGCTGCTAAGACACTCTGTTAGCTGCTCTTTGAAGTAAATACACAGATTTGTGCTCTGCAGACTTGACAGGACTGCAAAAGATCAAAGCAGAGTGTTACAGGTTCTCTCTTGCTGATAAAACACAGCAGGGAGTGAGATCACCAGCCCATCCACTGCTAGAGCAATGAGAGGTGGTCAGTAATCCAAAGAGGCTTATGTGAACAAGCAGGAGATCAAACCTGCTCCAACTATGAAAGGCTGCACAAGTGGAACAGCAATGTATTTAGTAATAATATTTCTTTTTTTTACCCTTTCGAACAAATTTAAAGCTAGTCAATGAAATGGAAATACACCTTTAATATGGAAATATCATAACACCTGCTGTAATCTGCAGATGCCCTTATTAAAATATGAGAGACATGAAAAAAATCTTTAAAACTTAGTGGTGAAATAATGTTATTTAGAGAGAAGATAAATAAACTTCATTACCAGATACGTTTCTGTTCCGATTTTGCTTTATTTCAAGGATACAGCAGGTTACCTTTCCTATTAGATTTCCTAGGTTACCAACAATCTCTGTGCTCTAGCCACTCAGCCCCTTCTGGCTGATAAGAGAAGCTGCTTGAACACAGACTGTTGGCAAGCAAGAAAATTATCTGAAAACAAGCAGGATAGATAACTAGCTGTATCTTTGAAATGAAGCAAAATCAGAAGAGATTTGTGTTTGTTACGAATATTTATTTAGCACTGCCTAAATGTTTAAAGCTTATCAATGAGATTTTAATACTCCTTAAAAGCAGTAAGAATAAAATGATAAAAAAAACTTTTCTGAGAGAATCATCAAATGGTACTGCAGCCCATATTTTTTTTTTTTTTTTACATTTCTAAAAACAAAAGTCAGTATCTTACAGGGGTTTTCTCACCTTCTGGCTTTTAACACGTAGGGAAAGGTAAATGAAGACTAGTACCAGCATTGCTGATTTGATTTTGCTTTGTTCATGACAAAGATTTTATTTGCTGCTAGTTTACACAAGTTTCTCTTGGTTACCGACCACCTCTCCCTGCTCTCTCTTATCTGATTGCTCCAAGCTGCCATCTGACCATGGTGAGTCACTCCTTGCTGAGTCTTATCTCTAGTACAAGAACTTATTTACCCAAGTTAATGACAAATGTTAACCCTTAGAGCACTGTAGCTGTAGGTAGTACAGATTATAAACCTCCTGCACTCATGTCATTGTAACAGGAATAGCTAGGAACAGCAGAGCTGATATGCCGATTACTACTATAGAACCATCCACAGCACAACCATGAAGAGAGAGACTGAAGCTGGATGTTGCTCTGTGAAAAAGCATTTTGAGACAACTAGCTAGAGATAAGACTCGGCAGGGAGTGACTCACCAGGGCCGGATGGCAGCTTGGAGCAATCAGATAAAAGAGAGAGCAGGGAGAGGTGGTTAGTAACCAAGAACAACTTGTGTACACTAGCAGTAGATAAAATCTTTATGTCCTTAACAAAGCAATATCATATCATAAATGTTGGTACTAGTCTTCATTTTCCTTTCCCTACATGTTAAAAGCCAATCATTTTGGTGAGAAAACTCCTTTAAATTCTCCTTTACAGTATGTTTGCATGAGGCGTAAAGGTAATAGGCTTTCTCTAAAACAGCCAATAATCCTTTCTTTTACCTATTTTACTTTGTTTCCTTTCCCCTGCTTCACAATATGTATTTCCTTTTTAATAGTATGGCTTTAAATGTGTCACTCGTGCAACCAAAAAATATGTTAAATTGTTCTTATAATATGGTTTTGATATGTTATCAGAGGTTCAGATTATGGCAGGACCATATGAGTCTGAGTCCAACTGGCGATAGTTCCTGTGTCAGCTCAGCCTTATAACAACCCATCAAAATCCTTTCATACTTCTAGCACAAGTAAGGCAAAATCTAATAGGTCTCTCTGATCCCAAGTGGTCATGTGATAAGCCAGGTCAGCCAAAGTACAGAAGTAGGATGTGTTTTCATTGGGACTGATATACAGACACTTTTCTCATTGTAGTCTGTTTTACCAATTGATGATAAATTAAGGTAAACTTAAAGGGGTATTCACACTATGTTGTTTTACAGAGAAAGCTCTTCATAGCCAGCTTCAGGCTCCCACTTCCTGTTGAGGCTGTGGGTGGTTCTAAAGCAGTAATTGACATATCAACTCTGCTATTCCTAGCTGAGCCTGTTACAGGGACATTGGTAATGGAAGGGTTTAAATTGAGGGCACAAGGCTACAGAGCCCTATAGGGTTAAAGTCTGGCAGTAAGAAACATAAACAAGCTCCTGTGCTGCTGATAACACACAACAGGGAGCAATGTCAACATCCAGGCCACTGTTGGTAGAGCACTGAGAGATAGTCGGTAACTAGAGAAGCTTGTGTACACAAGCAGGAGAGAATAACGGCTCTAGCTCTGAAATGAAGTAAAATCAGATCAGCAATGCATTTGGTAGTAGTCTTTATTTACCTTTACCTGCATATATAAAGCTAATCAATGTGGTGAGAATAATCCTTTAAGGTGGCACAATAAGTCTCTGAGACCTCATTAGAATGATGCTGAAAGTTTTAAGTATTGCTGTATTTTTTCCCTTATAAAAATACAAAACACCTTAAAATGGAATTATATTTTCTTACAGCAATAAATATAACTCTAATGTGTCCAGTAATGGATCAAACACATCGCCTGACCTACCTGCGTGTTGACCAGAATCGGCTGAAAGGACCTATAAGCACATTAGCCTTTCTATGCTTTCCCCACATACAAAGTATTTATTATGGTGAACAGAAGCATAGATTTGGTGAAGGTCCAGTACACCTCATTCCTCCATATCCACTACCTGAGGATGCAAGGTATGATCATGATGATGACGATGATGATTTTCCGCAGTACCATAGAGAAGAGCATGGACCGATAGTGGAAGAGGTAGACGATGAAGATGAAAATGACTTTCATGACTATTACTAAATAGCTTAAAGTATCTGGAGGAATTTTATTTTTATTTTCTAAGATTGCTTCACACATTTCATTTAAAAGTGATTATTTTGCAATGCTTTCAAGTGTTACCAAGCTGTCACTTTCATCCCTGATTTGTATGGGAAAGAGTCTAAAATATGTCACTTTTCATCTTAAAGAGTTTGAGGGTCTCTCTGTTATAATGTAGGAAATGCAGCTTAGTAATAAATCAATCTGCTAAGGCATAAGTTATTTTATATATGTATGGCAACAAGATGGTTATTAAACCGCCTACTTAATAATCATATATTAAGCACTGTAGGAGATAGTGTTTGACATGATAAAATAAAAAATATGTAGAAAAAAATAAATCTATTCATAATGATCTTAGACCTTTGGTTGGAGTTGGAGTGAGCATGTGTTGCTTTGAAGAACCACCGCTGTCTGATCCAAGGGGTGTTCCCATCTTGCACTTTGATGCCAAACTAATAGGATATGCCATGAATGTGTGATAGGTACGGGCTCCATAGGTAGGACCGGCACTTATATCGAGAATGGACAATGTCTCCATTCAGAATGGAGAGTCAGTCTTGCTTGCACACTCTCTCTGTTCTTTTCTTTGCGGGTCCCTATTACAGTTGAGCGTTGTTTTTGGCTGTACTCACAATTCTCATAGAAGAGAAAGGGGAGTAGTGTGCAACAGACTCTCCATGCTGAACAGAGGCTTTCCGAGACCTGTTTCACCTTTGTAAAATGCAACTATCACACATTGATGACATATCCTACCAACATGCCAACAATGTGTGAGAAGGGAACAACCCTTTTAAGGGAACTTTCAGGGGGCAACTTGAAGGCAGCACACAGTAGTGTCAAGCATGCTGATATTTAACCATGTGCCATTTATGTGGAGCTCAAAACGGGTAACAGTCCTCATTAGCGAGAGGTACCACATAGGTGTGGGGAGACTTGTACACAATAGACTTCATGGGAAAAGAGCTGGGGCACTACAGTGCCACTGTTGGATGTAGCGTTCCTCAAGTCACATTTGACCCCCTTAGCCTTGCAACTTGAAGGAAGAAATATACTGTATTTTGGCTTCACTGATTTAGTTTATTAGCTGTAGCACTGCAAGCATGGCGAGATAAAAGTCAAATATATTCATTAGCGATGGGCTTTCTGAGCCCATTTACTGCTGATTGACATCTTCTCCCTATGCACAGTACTAGGAAGACAGCTGTCACTCATCAGAAGGGAGAGCCCACAACATATCAATATACTGGACCCCTAATCCATAGCTTTTGCAGTGCAATTAATAAACTGGTATTTTCCCCAAAATATAGTATATTGTATTTACATATGAGGACACATAGCTAAACTTAGCATGCTAACACTACTGTGTGCTACCCTTGGAGAAGGCAACATAAACATGCTGACAGCTTTCTATTGCAGGACATGTCCTCATGTAACAGAAGCACTGGTTTGTGCACTACATATAGTATTTGTACCTTCCAACACACTGGGGCAGATTTACTATAGCACCATAAAGTAATTTGCACCAAAATATCAGTGCACATGCTTTACGCCTCGTTTATTTTAGACAGTTTTTAGACACTTCTGTGCCGTGTCTGACATAAAGGGGTTGTGATGTTTTGGAAATGGGTGGGATTTCATATGAAATGGGTGATGCTTTGTGAGCAAAATTGGTGCAAATAGTGACTTCTACTAGAGCCAAATACTATAAAGTGAAAACTTAGACTAGACAGTCCAAACATGCGGCACATTATTATTTATTTTAAAGTGCCAACATCAAGATTCAGCAACACTACAATATATTCGACTTATTTTTAGACTGTCTAATCTACTTTTAAACTAGGCAATATTAATACATTTGCCCCAACATTTTCAGTTAGAAATAGCAACATGGAACTGTATTACAGACATATGATGTACCAGGAAATTCATACTGAATGATCTCAGTTTATTAGGACCAATTGGACCTAAATAGCACTAGTGCCAGCTTTTTATATAAAGACAGTTATAAGATGGCTAACTGAATGGTTAAAATTAAACGGTGACACTTTCGACCTCTCAAGATCCCATTCTCCCCACCTTTCAAAATATTTCTTGGGTTGTATGTTAACGTGGCCACCTAAGCAATCTTGGCAAGGTAGAGCCTATGGGGACTCCTTCTAGTTACACAGCTTTATTCAGCATGAAAGGTGTAATTATGGGGTAAAACACATGTATCTACTCCAAAATATATACACATTATACAAAGAATGTCTCATAAGAAGGTGGCATTGTAATACTGCACTCCATTCCTTATACATAAGACGTGCCTTAAAGGGGTGTTCCCCCACAAGCGCATTACTGTGCTGCAAGTCAGCTCCTTCTCTCAGCTCGTAATTAGCCATGAGCTGATCTGTAGAGCATAAATGCACTTATGGGAATACCACTTTAATGTACCTGACTACTGCTGGATATGTGAGATTAACCTGGGTACACAACTGCATGTCTGGTAGGGTCTACCCCCTCATTTGGCCAATTGGGAGAGCAATTGAAGGAATATTCCTAAAAGAAGCTAATCACCCAAAAAAATGAAGTTAGTCCTTAAAGTATGGGATGTGATTCCAAATAGGATAACAATTGACCTATACTTGGAAAGTGTTTTGTTACCATACAGTTGCACTTTAGATTCGTGCAGGGAAGAGCACACATGATTCATTGTTGTCATAAACTCCCTTTTCCTTTTTTGGAAAAAGACTGATGATTGGTAGCACAATTTTCCTGCCATGACAGCAAAATTCTGATAAAGCCAAACTAGCACTAACTAAACCCAATGCAGCACCAGTTACCAGGCTCACTGTACTAAATAGTAGGCTATATTAATCATTACACTACTAAGAACATTTACTTCCGGCTTCTGTGTCTCTATAAAGTAGGGAGGGAAGCTTTAAAGGGGTTGTCTCACTACAAGGATTGCTTTTTATGTTAAAGATCTTGTAAAAACAAGTCACTTTGCAATATGTGTCCATTAACAGTATCCTACCTATTCCTAGATATCCTATCTTGTATGGGCTGCATCAGCTCCTCAGGTCGCTATAGCTACAGACCTGTTTGACAGGCTGCCAGCACTGGTTACTATAGCTACAGACCTGGCTTCTACTGCAGCCTAGTAGAAGCCAGTAAACACACCCCTGAATTCAAAATGAAACCAAGAAAACAGGACTGAGGTAAGAGCAATCAATGTAGTGAGACAACTCCTTTAAAGGGATGTTTCCTCCACAGACTTTGATGGGATATTAACGGGATATGCCATCAAAGTCCAATAGGTGCGGCTCCAACCTTTGTGACCTGCACTTATCTCAGGATTGGGCGCCCAAAAGTGTTGGCTCAGAACAGAGAGCTGGTTGCGCTTGTGCACAACTCGCCATTATTTTCTATAGAAGTTCCCAGAGGTGGTTTCAGCTGTACTCAGAACTCCAATAGAACAGAATGGGGAGTCCTGCATATGTGCAATTGGCTTGTGAGCCAACACTTTGATGGCATATTCTATCACTATGCCATGAAACACGATGGTGGAAATAACTCTTTAAGTAACATCAAGAAGAAAGATCCTTTTTCAGGTACCATAATCCCCCCACTCTATCCCTCCCTCTACAGCCTCCAATGACCCTAGGAGGGATACATGAACATTTCTTATGTGTTCTCCGAAAGTCATATGGATATTAGGTACTTTAAAGAGTGAGAAAACAACCAGCAGTTCAACTTATCCCTTGCATGTATTCAGGAGGTAGGTCAACTCCATTTTTGGTCTATCAGGTCTTGCAAATATATGAATATACATGCATGCAGACATACACACAACTGAACTCTGCACATCTAGGACTTTTAGGAGGTTTTGTGCATCTTATATTTTTCTTGACCCAGGTTTTTTTTTTACCACAAAAATGAATTTGTATTTGTTTTATAAAACATTGGTTCTCATGTATGGAAATTGTCTCACAGTAAGGCTATGTTCACACGGCTTAAAATGGGACGTATTTCAGTCCGTAATTACGCGCCGTACTGCGAAAATTACGGCTGGAATACATCCCAGTCATTACGTAATCCACAGTTCTCATAGAGAACTGTGGATTACGTCTCCTCTCCCTGCTCGGCGAATACGCCGCGGGGGGAGATAAGTGACATGTCATTTTCTATGAAAAATATAATATCCACTGCACACCTTAAGATGATTTGCAAAGTTTAATGAGTAAACAAATACAGTGAGCCAAAGATCCTCATTCATATACAATATATACTCTCAACAAATGTATCTTTTTTTACAATAGTATTGCATAGTAAGGAGTTACAGATGTGAATATAAACGACGTTTCGGCTGTTGGAGCCTTTATCAAGCACATCAGATAGAGTACCAAGAGATGACGCACGGTATATAGTATATATGAGATAGCTAAATCGGTAGAACATAAAGTGCGAAGAGGAAGTTGCTGGAATGTGACTAAAGGTAATGGAGAGAACGTCTCCAGCAGTAAGTGGCGCTGGTGAAGCAGGATTGTGGACTGGCGTCCGAGGAAACAGGAATGCGCGCCTGTTTCCTCGGACGCCAGTCCACAATCCTGCTTCACCAGCGCCACTTACTGCTGGAGACGTTCTCTCCATTACCTTTAGTCACATTCCAGCAACTTCCTCTTCGCACTTTATGTTCTACCGACTTAGCTATCTCATATATACTATATACCGTGCGTCATCTCTTGGTACTCTATCTGATGTGCTTGATAAAGGCTCCAACAGCCGAAACGTCGTTTATATTCACATCTGTAACTCCTTACTATGCAATACTATTGTAAAAAAAGATACATTTGTTGAGAGTATATATTGTATATGAATGAGGATCTTTGGCTCACTGTATTTGTTTACTCATTAAACTTTGCAAATCATCTTAAGGTGTGCAGTGGATATTATATTTTTCATAGACAGTGGACTTTAATGTCCTTTCCACTATTGCACCCGCCAACTCTAAAATTACCTAGGTGTGCGTGACCAATTCCTATACAGATACATGTCATTTTCTAGCGGCATATACGCGCCGCTAGTAATGATAGTCTATGGGCCGGCGAGATGCCGGCCCCCCGCTCCCGCCCCGTGCACACGACGTAATTGCGGGGCGTAATTACGCCCCGCAAATAACCCGTGTGAACGTAGACCAAGACACTTTTTGTTGTCCCCATTGACCTCAATAGTAAATTTTCCACCTTACAACAGAAAAATGAACATGTTCTAAGTATTTTTATGTTTAGAAACCGGCCAATGAAAATATGCGTTGTAGCTCAAACATGGTGTTTTTTTCTATTGAGGTCAATGGGGACGGTTTACTAAAGTTTTTAGATGAGTATTTTAAGTCGGAATCCACACTCATCGTCTGGACATCGCATTTCTTCACCTGGCTGGCTGTTTCACAAGGCCTGCACAACAGAGCTGCTAGAGCAAAGAGATGTGGTCGGCAGCCTAAGAGAAACCTTCTGAAAAAAAGGGGAGATTGCTGCTCTAACTTGATAAAAAGCAAAATTTGAACAGTAATGTATTTGGAAATAGTCTTTATTTACCCTTAAAGCTAATCAATGAAAAAGGAAAACCCCTTTAAGTGACAGACTGTGTTTATATGGTGGATTTTTCACTTGCCCTCGGCATAGTTTTAGATTTCTGCGGCAGACTTTCACCTTCAAAGCTGCGGATGTGGCCATGCATTATACCCATTTAGAGAGACTAGTTCCAGACTACCAAACGTGGAATCAGTGGATTTTTACACTTTAATGACAGTGTAGATTCGCCTTGAAAACAAAGTATGCAGATTTCACATGGTTTACACACATTAATTAAAATGAGTGGATATGCCTTTAAGGGTGGTTATCATTCATGCTTTGTTCAAGTGCTGGGGTCATAATTTGTATGGAAAACATTTAGTACAGAATGACCACTTGTTTAATTTGATCTAAGTGTCTAATAATTTTAGAGCTGTTGAGATGATTTCAGACACAGTGTTCTTATGAGAAAGAAGCTTCAGTTTTATTGATTGTTTCATTTTTTTTGTCAAAGCCAGGTTGAGTGGGAGAAATAAAGGAAGTACTTTTACTTCTCCCTCCTGTCAGATCCACCCATGTGTTAAAAAAAAACAAAACAATTAATGCATTGTCGTTTTTTGTAAAAAAAAAAAAAAAAAAAAAACCTCTATGGGCGACATGTAAGAACGTTTTCCGGCATAAAAAAGCTGTATTAGACCTGTTCTATAGATGTATGAACAGTCACACTCCAATCTTTGGCGTGATAAGTGCCTGCGTGGCACTTTTTAATCCGCCAAAGATTTGGGGCACTCTGGGCGTGTCACACCACATTCTTAGAAGTAGACACATTTATGAATGTTTGATGCCAAACATAGGCGCATAAAACTAAGAACGGTAAGACCAGGTTAGAGGTGGTGCCTGAGCCAGACTTGTGGTATTGGCTCTACACTGCCCTGTATGTATGACCTGCAGAAGAACAGCCAGACCAGGGTAAGGGTGGGGCCTGATGCCAGACTTTGTGTATTGGCTCTACACTGCCCTGTATGTATGACCTCGAAAAGAACAGCCAACCAGGTTAGAGGTGGTGCCTGAGCCAACTTGTGGTATTGGCTCTACACTGCCCTGTATGTATGACCTGCAGAAGAACAGCCAGACCAGTTATAGGTGGTGCCTGAGCCAGACTTGTGGTATTGCTCTAGAGAGGCCTGTATGTATGACCTGCAGAAGAACATGCCAAACAGGGTAAAGGTGGGGCCTGAGCCAGACTTGTGGTATTGGCTCTACACTGTGCCCTGTATGTATGACCTGCAGAAAAACAGCCAGACCAGGGTAAAGGTGGTGCCTGAGCCAGACTTGGGTATTGGCTCTAAAACTGTGGGCCCATATGTAAAACCTGCAGAAGAACAGCCAGACCAGGTAAAGGTGGTGCCTGAGCCAGACTGTGGTATTGCCTCATGGCACCTGTATTAATCCGCAAAGAATTTGGGCCTCTGGTAGGTGGTCCACCACATCTTAAGTAGATCACATTTGATGTTTGAACTGCCAAACAATGTTGCCTAAAGAACAGCCGTAAGACCAGGTTAGAGGTGGTGCCTGAGCCAGACTTGTGGTATTGGCTCTACACTGCCCTGTATGTATGACCTGCAGAAGAACAGCCAGACCAGGGTAAAGGTGGTGCCTGAGCCAGACTTGTGGTATTGGCCTACACTGCGCCTGTATGTATGACCTGCAGAAGAACAACCAGACCAGGGTAAAGGTGGTGCCTGAGCCAGACTTATGGTATTGGCACTACACTGCACCTGTATGTATGATCTGCAGAAGAACAGCCAGACCAGGGAAAAGGTGGTGCCTGAGCCAGACTTGTTGTACTGGCTCTACACTGCACCTGTATGTATGACCTGCAGAAGAACAACCAGACCAGGGTAAAGGTGGTGCCTGAGCCAGACTTGTTGTATTAGCTCTACACTGCACCTGTATGTATGACCTGCAGAAGAACAGCCAGACCAGGTTAAAGGTGGTGCCTGAGCCAGACTTGTGTATTGGCCTACACTGCACCTGTATGTATGACCTGCAGAAGAACAGCCAGACCAGGGTAAAGGTGGTGCCTGAGCCAGACTTGTGGTATTGGCCTACACTGCACCTGTATGTATGACCTGCAGAAGAACAGGGTTATACATTTTGGTGCATTCTACACTGCCTTAAAGCTATTTAGAACTGGCCTGTCCGCGCCAACGTTCATACATGTTACCCTATGTGTGAAGCCACCATTACATACCTATTTTGTTCATAATATCTTGCTCTGCTCAACATAAATATCTTGTTTCTGACTTTTGCTGGATAACATCAGTGCATGATACTAATGTACTAAAGGACAGATCACCAAAACTTCTTTAAAAAAAACAAAAAAAAAAACAGTTTAAACTAGAATAACAAAAAACATGGAAACAATGTCTTGTGCGGATGTTATTAAACGTTGTACTGCTTAATTATTGGCTAGTTAAGGTTTTCAAGGGAGTCTGAGCCTCTACTGTGATCTATACCTATGTATGTCTATGTTATTAATAATGGTAGAAAATCATCTGTACTTTTTAAATAAATTTAGATGAAAATAGAATATCGTGTCTGGTCTCCTTGAATAAGTAAAATAAACTCATAGTTTAATGTCAGTTACATTACTGGGCAAATTCTATTACACTATTCTAGGATGCATTTCTGGGGGCTTGTCCGGGATCTGAGCCCACATCTGTCCATCAAACAGAAAGTTACAGATTAGAACTAAGTAACTATGGTATGAAGTTAACTTTACATCTATACTTTATGCTCACCTGCTCCTAAATATACTGTACTGCTTGATGTAAGTGATCTCTCTGAAGTCATAATGAGATTTTTTGCACATTTACTAAACTCTTTAAAACATTTATTCATACATGAGGCTGTGCAGATACAATAATTTAAAAAATAATTTTATCTCCTTTTTAAAACAAAAAACCCGGGTTGGAAAAATATTTTCCCATTGTTCTAAAATTTTTTAAAACTTCATTTTTATGAGCTTTCAGTGTGCAAAAATCAAACCCTAAACCTAAAAAAGGGTTGGGCAGGTTTAAAATTTAAAAATTTAAATTTAAATGAAAAAATGCTCAATTTTATTTTCCTCCAATGAGATGTGTTTTTGTAGCCCAAAGAAAAAATTTTAAAAATGCCTTTTTTTGTAGGGGTTTTCCTTTTTTAAAGGAATTCCTGTTTGGTTAATTTTACATGTTTTTTTTGTTTTCTATTAGTTTTTAAATTTTTTGGGATAAACCCAAAAGCGTGGACTTTTTTTGTTATGTTTAAGTACTTTTTTTTTTAAAATTTAAAACCCTAAAGCATTGGGCTTTATTTTTAAATTTTGCACTTAAAGCCCCAAATTTTTTTGCAGCCAAAAAACTTGTTTTCCTTTTTTTTCTACAGACTAAAGCATAATTATTACTGGTAACATTTTTGGATACATGCAACTTTTTGATCATTTTTTATTCCAATTTTTAGCGGAAACTAAATGACCAAAAACAAAAAATTTTGGTGATGGGACTTTTTTCTTTTAACAGAGTTTACCATAAAAGATAAAAAAAAAAAATTGGTTTTTTTAATTTTTTTTTTTAAAAAGATCGGACTTTTAAATTTAAACTAAATGACAAATTCTTTTATTGGAGGGGGGAAACCCAAAAACTGCACACCACCCTGAGCAAAAACCCTCCCCCCCGGGAAGCATGGGGGGGAAACCCCAACATGCTGGGGGGGGTAAGGGGGTTTTTTTCACAAGGGGCTGGGCGCTGGGTTTTTTTGAGTTGATGGGAAAAATGGATGGATTTAAAAAAAGGGCAATCCTGGGGGAAAACCTTATAGGCTGAGAAACCCTTTAGACTGTTTTTTTAGGGTTTCACTTTCCAGCAGGACAAAGACCCCCAAAAATACCGCTAAAGTTACAAATGGGGGGGTTTTTATCAAAGCCTTCTTTTCTTTTTTTGGCCGGGGCGAAATTATGCCACTAAAATACCCATACTTTTCCAAAAAAAACTTTTTCAGTTTTCAAAAACCAAACCCCATCAGTCACCCTTATATTTCCTACATCTTCATAAAAAAATTAACATAACTTGCATCCGTAAAGTGGGATGACCCAGTATTCCTCAGTGTACTTTGATAGGTCACAAAGAATGGGGACCACCGCCCACCATGGGTAACCACTACCTTTTTAACAAAAATGCTCTTGGGTTCTTTTTGATCCCAAATGTATCCCCTTTAACCACTGAGTAATTTCTATGGGTCATTCAAGCATTTTAAAGGGAACCTAGGTGGTTTAACTGCCCAAAGGAGTAAATGTAATAGATAGAAAAACGAGCTCCTGAATGATATATGGGTTATATGATAAGTGAGAGAACTGAGCTCTAGATAAAGGGTTTATATGAGAAGGGGAGAAGCTGACCTCTGGAAATTTTGGGGTTGCATGAGGCCCGACTGCCCATAGGGGAAACGGGCATTTTCCCGGGGCCCCCCCCCCCCCCGTTTGGGGACCCCGCAGGGCCGGGCCGGTCGCCCCCGGGGGGGGTGGTGTTTCCCCCCCGGCGGGCTCAGAGTGCCGGGACCGGTCTTGGCGTTGTACAGGGGCCGCAATGGCGCATCAGCGACCCACCCCTGTGGCAGGGGGCCGAAAGGCCCCCCTCGCCAAACGGCGCCAGCCGGGCACCGACCCCGCCTCAGCCATCACGGCTGCCGCCGCACCCGGCGGGGCAAGCAGCAGCCCAGGTTGAACTTCTGGGATTTCTGTTTCCCCTTGTTCACTCCAAGGAGGCCGGGGGAGGCGCGCGATTGATGGTCATCGCGCCCCCGCTCCCGGCCTGCATCTCGCCCCGGCGGCCCCCCGGGGAAAGCAGAAAGGAAGAAAACAAGCTTCAGGAAGTATTGGTTTTTTTTATTTTTTTTAAAAAAAACCACCCTGTCTAGCTATATACCACCCCCCGTTTTCCCCCGCATATACCAGCCCCCGTCTGCTATTTAAACCACCCCGTCAGCTTATACCCAACCCCCGTCTAGCTTATACGCCCTGTCTAAAACTTTTAATACTTCCCTGTCTAGCTATATACAAGCCCCTTTTCTACTATATACCACCCTGTCTAGCTATATACCCCCTGTCTTTGCTTATACCCCCTGTCTCTATATACCCCTCCCTGTCAGCTAATAAAGCCCTGTCAAACTATATACCAGCCCTGTCTAGCTATATACCACCCTGTCTACCTATTACCGCCCTGTCTACCTATTTTTCCCCCGCTGCCTATATACCTGCCCTTTACCAATATCTGCCCCGTCCCGCCTATTTACCAGTCCTGCCTACCTATAAGTGGCCCTGTTATATAATAGCCCTGCCTGGTACATCTGGCCCTGCCTGGCTACATATGGCCCCGCCTGCCCAATACTGCCCAACTGGCTAATTTCTGCCCCTGGCCTACCTGGCTAATTACTGGCCCTACAAAAGGCTAAATTACGGCCCACCTGACTGATTACCGGGGGGGAGCCCAGCTACCGGCTGATTACCGGGGCATCCCAGTACCTGGTAGTTTCTGGGGGGAGCCCAGCTTCCTTTGGTAGGGTTTACTGGGGGCAGCCCCAGCTACCTGGCTAGTTACTGGGGGCAGCCCCAGAAACTGGGATTTCTGGGGGCCCCCCAACTGGTAGTTACGGGCAGCCCCCGCTACCTGGGTGTTACTGGGGCAGCCCCAGCTACCTGGCAGTTACTGGGGGGGCCCCGCACCTGGCTAGTACTGGGGCAGCCCCCGCTACCTGGCTAGTTACTTGGCAGCCCTTTTACCTGGGAGTTTACGGGGGCGCCCTTCTACCTGGCTAGTTTTTGGGATATAGAAAAAAAGGGGGCAGCTCACCTCATTTAACAGGATTATGGTTACGCCTGTACGCACGGTCCCTGCCCAGTGCCCCAGGATCATAGCTGAGGTTCAAAGACAAAATTTGGGCCAGCGAAGAGGTTTTGAAAGAAATCCAACGTAGTAAAATCACCAATTTATTGGTGCCCGTGGGCAAAAACAAGTAAGTCCTCATGAGATAGGGTGACAGCCTTGTACTGTTAACGCCTAGACACGAGATAACCGACGCGTTTCGGGCACATCGTGCCCTTACTCATGGCATAACTAATCAGAAAATCTTCATAGCTATATACACGTATGAATTAAAACATTAATTGCATAAAAACAATTACTCACCTGTATGGAGTATACCGCCATCACCCCAAAGACGCCAAACCAAACGCATCGCGCTGTTCTGAAAGTCCGTTCAGCTGACCGGACATGATGTCACAGAACAAGTCCGAGCATGCGCAATGCTGAATTCACGCCAACCTGGCAAGGGTAAAAAAGCGGGCATGCGCAGTAGAACGAAAAACGGACTTAGAAACGGCGAATTTGGAAAAAGTATGTTGACAGGTATCGCCAGACAGGTGATCACAAATTCACCACTAAGTATACCAAATAAATAACAGAAAGTCACAACACAAATGAGGGCAAGAAGAAAGAGGGGAACATTTGGACATTATATAACTAACATTATTTGTCTTATGGTTTGAACTTTGCTTTACAGGAAAATTTTGATTTTTTTTCAACATGGAAGGACATAAACAAGTTTGTTAGAAATCTTACAATACGTCGTCATTTTTTTTAGGAGTACTCTGAGGGAAGTGAAATACGGGGAGATTCCATAATTCATAATCAATATTCCAAGCAATTTTTTATGGAACAATTAGCATTACTAAATTTAGAAGAACTGAGTGACTCTGTGGTGCCCTCCCCATGTATATCGACAATAGATCATCTTAAAATCACTAACCCCACTTTCTATCCAATTCAGTCTAGGTCCTTATCCATGGATAAGTTTCAACTAGCTGTTGAGCGCGATTAAAAGAAACTATATGATACGGTTCCTCTGATGTCACATCCCCACTATTCCAACTTGTCTCATTCACAAAACAAAGCTCTAAATGAGCTAAAAATGATCGGGAGTTATAGTGGAGATGGCAGACAAAGGAGGAACTGTAGTTGTATGAATCGATCTGATTATAAACTAGCTATGCTTGCTCTTTTGAAGGACAAAATTACATATCGCAAACTTTCTAGTAACCCGACATCCAAATATCAAATAGAATTCAATCGATTGGTACAGGAAGGCTTTGATTTAGGTATTATTACAGAGAAACAAAGGGAGTTTATCATAGTAGAGCATCCTATTGCTCCTATTTTATACGGACTCCTAAAAGTCCATAAAAATATTCAGCCTATACCCATGCGCCCCATTGTATCAGGGATAGGGTCGTTCTCAGAGCGCATGTGCCAGTGGCTGGATGATGTTCTACAGCCACTGGTACAAAGAGCCCCAGGATATTTAAAAGATACAGGGGATGGCCTACAAAATCTTGAAGGTAAAATTTGGCAAAAACAGTGGTCCTGGGTGACTTGCGATGTGATCTCGTTGTATACCTCCATCCCACACAAAATAGCACTTTTGGCATTAGAATTTCATTTGAAACAATATAGTAACTATTCAGTAGATCTTATTCAATATACTCTATCTGTTACTAGTTTCCTGATGACACATAATGTCTTTTCTTTTGATGGAGACGTGTACTTGCAACTCATTGGCAAACCTGGTTATGTCGTGGTGGGAGTATGTTTTTATTTTTTCGTTGGACAACCCATTTTTTCAATCGGTGGTATGGTACGGCAGGTACATCGATGACCTCCTGATTATTAGGGGGGGGGTGATGTATCTGCCGTACCTGCCTTTGTGGAATACTTGAATCAAAATCTGTTTTACTTAAAATTTACGTTTCATGTCCGAGATCTCTTTTTTGGATCTCGTCCTTATTGGCAGGGTTAATGAGAGAATTGAAAGCAGGTCATATCGTAAACCTCTGTCTGGTAATACAATACTACATTATAAAAGCTTTCACCCACGTCACACACACAAAGCAATTCCTGTGGGTGAGATGACCCGTGCCAAAAGAAACTGCACTAACTCATTGTCTTATTTGACTGAGGAACAGCAGATCCAAAACAGACTCAAAAATAGGGGTTACCCAAATTGGATATTAAAGAGAGCATCTAAAATCGTTTCACAAAAAAATCGCGATGAAATAGTAAGTAAAAACAGTAAAAACAGGGAAAAAGCTAGGAACAATTCTTCAGGCCCTTATTTGGTTTTAAGATATAGTCAACAGTATAAACAAGTATGTAATATAATACGTGCTCATTTACCATTACTCAAAGAAGATGAAATCTTAAATAAAATCTTGTCTCAAGGTTGCAACATAGTTTCAAAAAGATCTAAAACCCTAGGGAATATACTATCTTCTCACGACCTAGTGGAAAAATCCCAATATACTTGGTTACATCATAAGGGATTTTACAAGTGTGGGGCCAGTCAATGTAAAATGTGTAAAATAGCTAATCCTTGTCAGAATTTTCAAAACCCAGACTCTGGAAAAATTTATAACATCAAACAATTTATTAATTGTAACACTACATGTGTAGTTTATGCAATAAAGTGCACAATTTGTAACATATTATACATAGGTTCCACAATCAGAAAATTAAAAGTTAGGGTATTGGAACATTTGAATGATGTCACCAATACATCTTTACGCACAAAATCTAATGTTGCCAAACATGTTATTGAGAAACATAACTACAGCACTAGTTCATTGCAGGTTTTTGGGATAGAGACGGTATTTAAGTCCAGTAGGGGTGGTAATGTGGAACAAAAACTCCGGGATAGAGAGACCATGTGGATTTTTTCCTTGAATACCACATTTCCAAATGGTCTGAATTATAAACGGGAAACAATGTGTTATTATTAGTGCCCAGTCCGGCCCTGGTTACATGACAGAGTAAGAAGCTGAGCGCTGTGATATATAGGGTTATATGATAGAGGAGAGAAGCTGAGCTCTGTGATATATAGGGCTATATGATAGAGGAAGAGGAGCTGAGCTCTGTGATATATTAGGTTACATGATAGAGGAGCTGATCTCTGTGATATATAGGGTTACATGATAGAGGAAAGAAGCTGAGCGCTGTGATATATACCGTAGCAGTGTTTTCCAACTCCAGTCCTCAAGGCCCACCAACAGGTCATGTTTTCAGGATCTCCCACAAAATGCACTGACCACAATTGTATCACCTGTGCAAATGCTAAGGAAAGCCAGAAAACATGACTTGTTGGTGGGCCTTGAGGACTGAAGTTGGGAACCCATGATATATAGGGTTATATAGTTGCGGATAGAAGCTGAGCTCTGTGATATATAGTCGGTATGGAAAACAGAAATGTAGATATTTTTGCAAATTTATTAAACAAGAAAAACTGAAATATTACATGATCATAAGTATTCAGACCCTTTGCTGTGACAATCATATTTAACTCACATGCAGTTCATTTCTTTCTGATCCTCCTTGAGATGGTTCTACTCCTTCATTGGAGTCCAGCTGTGTTTAATTAAACTGATTGGACTTGATTAGGAAAAGCACACACCTGTCTATTTAAGATGTCACAGCTCCCAGTGCATGTCAGAGCACATGAGAATCATGAGGTCTAAGGAACTGCCCAAAGAACTCAGAGACAAAATTGTGGCAAGGCACAGATCTGGCCAAGGTTACAAAAGTTTCTAAAGCACTCAAGGTTCCTAAGAGCACAGTGGCCTCCATAATCCTAAAATGGAAGAAGTTTGGGACGACCACAACTCTTCCTCGACCTGGCCGTCCAGCCAAACTAAGCAATCGTGGGAGAAGAGCCTTGGTGAGAGAGGTAAAGAAGAACCCTAAGATCACTGTGGCTGAGCTCCAGAGGGAGATGGGAGAAAGTTCCACAAAGTCAACTATCACTGCAGCCTCCACCAGTCGGGGCTTTATGGCAGAGTGTGCCGACGGAAGCCACTCCTCAGTGCAAGACATATGAAAGCCCACATACAGTTTCCAAAATGCACATGAAGGATCCCAGACTATGAGAAATAAGATTCTCTGGTCTGATGAGACGAAGATTGAACTTTTTGGTGTTAATCCTAAGCAGTATGTGTGGAGAAAAAGAGGCACTACCCATCACCTGCCAAATACAATCCAAACAGTGAAACATGGTGGTGGCAGCATCATGCTATGGGGCTGTTTTTCAGCTGCGGGGACAGGACGACTGGTTGCAACTGAAGGAAAGATGAATGCGGCCAAGTACAGAGATATCCTGGATGAAAACCTCTTCCAGACGCTCTGGACCTCAGACTGTGCCGAAGGTTCTTCTTCCAACAAGACAATGATGCTAAGCACACAGCTAAAACAACAAAGCAGTGGCTTCAGAACAACTCTGTGACCATTCTTGACTGGCCCAGCCAGAGCCCTGACCTAAACCCAATTGAGCATCTCTGGAGAGACTTGAAAATGGCTGTCCACCAATGTTCACCATCCAACCTGAAGGAACTGGAGAGGATCTGCAAGGAAGAATCGCAGAGGATCCCCATATGTAAGTTTGAAAAACTTGTTGCATCATTCCCAAGAAGACTCATGGCTGTACTACCTCAAAGGGTGCTTCTACTCAATACTGTGCAAATTGTCTAAATACCTATAACCATGTGATATTTTAGTTTTTCTTGTTTAATAAATTTGCAAAAATATCAACATTTCAGGATTTTTTCTTTCAAGATAGGGGGGTGCAGATTGTACATTAATCAGCAAAAAAATTAACTTTTTATATCTTACTAAATATCTTACTAAACGGCTGCAATGAAAGAAAGAGTGAAAAATTTAAAGGAGTCTGAATACTTTCCGTACCCACTGTATAGGTGTCACGTCAAGGGAGGTGCAGTGAGCCCTAACTGGAACCCAGCCCACTGTCCCTGCCTACTTGACGTGCTGCCCTAGGCAGCAGACAGAAAAAAAAAACTGGGGCGACAGTCCCTGCGCTGCTAAAGTGTTTGGGCCGTCAGAAGGAAGAATAATCAAACATCAGGACAATATCAAAATAGGAACGCCAAGCCACAAATCAGAACCAGAGGGATAAACGTAAACAACCCGAGGTCAAAAGCCAAACGGAAGAAAAGCACAAATCAGGAGACAAGCCGAGTCAGGAGAACAAGCCGAGGTCGGTATACTGGTTAGCAAAAAACAACAACACAAAGAACAAGAACCACAAGGTACCAGGAATATCACAGGCGCAGCAGTAGTTTCAGGGAGTTTAAATGGGATTCCTGGATACCGCCCTGCAGCTGATTGGAGCGGCCTCCGGGTCCTCCCATTGGCTGGTGCACTCGTCCCCTGTCAGGAGTGGCTGGGCCCCTGTCACTCACAGAGCTGTCAGCAGCAAGTGTATCAGGGAGGGAGCACACATCAGCTGCTGCAGCCTGTCTGCAGTCTGAGCACAGCTTAGCCCTGACAGTACCCCCCCTTTTAGGAGGGGCACTGGACCCTTCCCTGGTCTGGGTTCTAACCCCCCCTCTATGCGAACTGGAGAAGGAGGCCTAGAGGGGGGAGCCCACAGGCTGAATATACCTCTTACGAAGTGCACGACGGGACACGTTATGTATACGGAGAAGAGGGTAATTTCAGCCGATAAGCCACCGGGTTAACCACCTCCTGAACCACATACGGACGTTCAGGTACAGGTGGAGGGCATAGTTCACCAGGAGGACAAGTTCTGGAACCTTAGCCGAGCATCGACTTCCAAGATGCCGCATAGGCTTCAACGCTGGCACCACCGCTTCCAGATAGAACATTAGCCTGCACATCAGTATTGCCCAGCATAGTAAGGAGACATCTGTCAACACAATTGTCCCCACCTGACTAATTTCCCTGAAATCCAGTCAAACACTGGATTATGTTTCTGAAACCAGGGCAGCACCAACACCACATCAGCGGGCAGCCCCTCCATGACGAATAGAATTCACTTTTCAACATGTAGGATCCGACCACCATCTCCAGCTCGGGGTACAATATTGGATTGCGCCCCGAGCTAGTGGAGTGGAGTCAATAGCCACACCCCGCAGCGAGTCAGATAGGGGTCTACAAGGTAGGCCCGACGTTTGGCGAAAGACGCATCAAAAAAATTTTGAACTGATCCAGAATCCACAAACGCACTCCCAGAACCGGACAGCGACAAGTATGAAATTTTAAAACTGGTAGCAGCAACTTATTAGATACAATAGGAAATACCTGCTCACCTAGGTGATCCTCCTGCTGACCACTAGGCGTTGGAGTTTTTCCGACCTGGTCTTCCGTTTGGAGCATTCCCGAATTCTGTGTCCATCTTCTCCACAGTAGAAGCACAACCCCTGATGCGACGAGTATTTCCTACGGTCACTAGCCGCAGTGACAGAAAAAGCCCCTACTTGCATGGGCTCCTCTGGGTTTACGTCGGAAACAACGGGTCTAGGGGTGACCATGGTGTGGACCACCGAGGGGGGGGGGAACCTTTTCTTGCCGTCTCTCCTTAAAACGTCTGTCCCGACGAACGGCCAGTGCCATGGCCTCATCTAAAGTACCAGGGTAGGGTAAGCCACCAATAAATCCTTCACATGGTCAGCTAACCCTAATCTAAACTGGCATCTGAGAGCTGCGTCATTCCACCCAGACGGAACGCACCAGAGACGAAATTCGGAGCAAAACTCCTCCACAGTCTTCTCACCCTGCCTCAAGGTGGTCAGCTGAGACTCAGCCACAGCTTCCCTATCTGGGTCATTAAAGAATACCCCCCAAAACGGCAAAAGAACCTGTCCACAGAAGACAGTTCAGGTGAGTCATGCGGTAACGGAAATGCCCACTCCTGGGGGGGACCCTGCAGTAAGGACATAACAATTTCCACCCTTTGTTCCTCATTCCCTGAGGTAAGTGGGCGGAGCCTGAAATACAGACAACAACCCTCTCTAAATGCCACAAAGGCCCTCCTGTTACCTGCAAACATGTCAGGCAACTGGATAGGGTTCCCCAGGAGGGGAAGGTAATGCAGGGATCCTCTGACTTGGGGTAGCCTCCTGTTGTTCTACCCTCAGCGCCAGATCCTGGACTAGCTGGGTTAGCCCCTGCCATCTGCTCTACCAGAGCTTCATGGGGTCCATATGAGGGTAGAGCATGTAACGGTTTCGGCCTGTGATAAATGTCACGTCAAGGAAGGTTCAGTGAGCCCTAACTGGAACCCAGCCCACTGTCCCTGCCTACTTGACGTCTGCCCTAGGCGGCAGACGGCAACTGTGCGACAGCCCCCGCGCTGCTAAAGTGCTGGGGCCGTCAGAAAAAGAATAGTCAACAGTCAGGACAATATCAAATAGGAACGCCAAAGCCACAAATCAGAACCAGAGGGATAAACGTAAACAAGCCGAGGTCAAAAGCCAAACGGAAGCAAAGCACAAAATCAGGAGACAAGCCGGAGTCAGGAGAACAAGCCGAGGTCAGGTATACTGGTTAACAAAACAACAACACAAAGAACAAGAACCATAAGGTAGCCAGGAATATCACGGGCGCAGCAGTCAGCTTTCAGGGAGTTTAAATGGGATTCCTGGATACCGCCCCTGCAGCTGATTGGAGCGGCCTCCGGGTCCTCCCATTGGCTGGTGCACTCGCCCCCTGTCAGGAGTGGCTGGGCCCCTGTCACTCACAGAGCTGTCAGCAGCAAGTGTATCAGGGAGGGAGCGCACATCAGCTGCTGCAGCCTGTCTGCAGTCTGAGCACAGCTTAGCCCTGACAATAGGGTTAAATGACAGAGGGAGAAAAGTTGAGCTCTGCGATATATAGGGTTATATGATCAAGGAGACAGCTTAGCTTATCTCCCTCTATCTTATAACCCTATATATTACAGAGCTCAGCTTTTCTCCCTCTATCTTATAACCCTATATATTACAGAGCTCAGCTTCTCTCCCTCTATGATATAACCCTAAATACCACAGAGCTCAGCTTCTATCATATAACCCTATATATCATAGTGCTTAGCTTCTCTCCCTCCGTCATATACTGCTCACAGGTAGGGCATAATAAACCTCCCTGACAGGTTCCCTTTAACCTCACTAATGTGTTGTTCTCTAGAGGCATGGACACAGTCACCATTTTATGGCAAACTACTTTTCCCACTATCTCAAACAACAACCCCTCCTTCTCATGGTGGCAATCGAAAAGCCTGAAAAATGCTTATCAAACTTTTCTCCTCTGCACCTTCGAGGTTCTGAAAGAAAAATACTTAATACCCTTCTCAGAAAACTTTAGGTATAGGAAAATAAAGCATCGGCTCATGATTTTCTTTCCATCTTATTACCCTCTGTATCTGCATCTTTTGAGCACATTTGTCAAATGTCTCAACATTCTCAAGGCCTTATCTCAGTTGTTTATTCGCCACTTAACAGCATTACCCATCATACGTTTCATACAAATCAGTCCACATTAGTATGCAGGATTGAGCAACTTGGGATAAAGAATGAATTTAATTTCCTCTTGCTCTAAAAATACCAATATGTGGAGCCCTCTTATAAAATCCTTATAAACTGGTGCATTGTCCCCACATAAAGATCTCAGCTATCCAGCTAACTGCTTTAAGTTGTACACCTTGAATGGTTGCAATAGACAAAGACAAGTTCCTCCGGCACTCAGAGACATATAAAAATAGATGAATCTTTATCCCATTTTAAAATGTTTTTTGTTTTAAAAAAACGACGTATAATCAAACACGGAGTAAGGACATGGTTGACGCATTTCAGGTCTAACAACTGACCCCTAATCAAAACATGATTAATCGATCACGTTACAATTAAGAGTCAATTGTAAGACCTGAAACGCGTCAACCATGTCTTTGCTCTATGTTTGATTATACGTTGTTTTTTTACCAATTTTTTTTTTTTTTTTAAATGAGATAAAAGATTAATCTATTTTTATATGTCTCTGAGTGCCGGAGGAATTTGTTTTTTCTATTGGAATCTGCTAAGCGCACCTGTGGCTGTGCGAATCCTCTCGAGCACCAGTCTTGAATGCAGGATCTCTACAGCAGGAGACGGTGAAATTCTTATTTTGTTTATGATAATACCTTAAAAGGGTGACTATTACAGTATGATGGACCTGCTTATGTGTCGTGCATCTTGATTTTGGACTTGCGTATATGGTTTGGCCCGTGACATATTCCATACCTCTGCCAATAAAGATATATGGGAAGCTTTATAACACCAAAACACCAAGCAAAGAACAGCTTAACAGTTTCCTGACGGATACCAAGCCAATTTTGTTAAAATTTGGGGCCCCTGCTATTCACATGGGGAATTTATAATCCCTTTCATTGATAACTTAAAGGGTTGCCCCTCTTCGGCCAGCCTGTCCTGTCCCTGGTAAGTGAACTGAGGGGGTGTTTTTTGGGGTCTGTTGTTTGCCCCCTCTCCCCCCTCCACAGCCACAGGCGCTACGTAACTTTATACAGGGGGGGGGGGGGGTTTGCTTCGGAGTTACCCCTGTGTTGGGCCTGCCTAGGTTTTTAAAGGGGGAAGGGGCTTTTTGGAGTGTAGGGGGAATATGAAGTGTGTGCTAATGAGCAGAGAGGATGATGTGTTCCTATACCCCTGTTAGCTTACAAGTTCCAATCTCCGCAACAACAAGGGCAGATGTTTACTATACCTCAGGTGTGCCTAATAAAGGAGAAAAAATATCACATGCCTGATTTGTTAGTATTAGTATAGTACAGTCAAAGACATTCATGATTATAGTAACAAAGGGTCACTGCTGTCACTTTCTTTCTTTTTTGTATAGTGTTTACAGAGGTTTTTTTTTTTTTAAAGGAAACAAGGGTTAATCTATGTGATAACTTGAGTGACAGGAGAATTGTTTTTTCTTATCGACTGCCTAACCCCTGTGCTGCAATCCATCTCGAGAAGTTTGAATGCAGGGACTCTACTGCATCGGAAATTCTTAATTATTGTTATGATAATACCCCTTGAATGGTGACATATTACATGTATGATGGACCTGCTTATGTGTCGTGCATCTTGATTTTGGACTTGCGTATATGGTTTGGCCCGTGACATATTCCATACCTCTGCCAATAAAGATCTATGGGAAGCTTTATAACACCAAAACACCAAGCAAAGAACAGCTTAACAGTTTCCTGACGGATACCAAGCCAATTTTGTTAAAATCTGGGCCTTGTAATTCACACCTGTCGAATATATCCCTTTCATCGGCCATACTTAATGTAATAAAGCACCTGCCACCTTTCCCTCCAGGCCTTCTGTATCCCGCTCTCTATCTGTTTTCCCACTCTTCTCTTCTTTTTGCTGTTAATTATTCATTATTCAAGTCACTTTAAAGAGCTATTTATCACTCACAAGAGACTCTACGACATTTGTACTGACTCTTTATTACAAATGTTTTATGGATGATGCCAATGCATGATTCATACAACTCAGACCAATAAACTGCCTTTTTAATAGACAAACTGTACACATTTATTCACAATCCAAATACTCAAATGTTTAAACTGAGTTTTATCACAAACCAGGAGTCTGGAAAGGTTTGTTGGCTATTTCAACCAATATTTAACAGAAGTATTTTGCAATGACATTCTATCAATTTTTCAGAATATTGTGTTTACAGTTCTTTGGACATTAAGGTTTGAGGAAAGTCACAAGGCAACACCAGGAGGTCTACTAACTGGCAAGAGCTTGAAGGTCTAAGAGAGTAATATGTTCCAGATTTCTCCTCACAGCTCTCACTGACAGATGTTTGCACTGGAATTAACTCCTTGTATATTTCTGTAAATTCAACCTGCCTGGAAGCACTGTAAAAACAGTGGGATTTGTCACAAAAAAAGAACTTGGGGGGAACAAAATTAAAAGAGAACACATCTACACCACCACATAATTGAAATATAGAATGTACAGTATTTTCCAAGAT
The DNA here is from genome assembly GCA_025379985.1 of Phyllomedusa bahiana. Lineage (NCBI taxonomy): Eukaryota > Metazoa > Chordata > Amphibia > Anura > Hylidae > Phyllomedusa > Phyllomedusa bahiana. The sequence continues at coordinate 72,613 of JAODAL010004795.1, read as the reverse complement.
GGTGCTAAATGATTAAAAGGGTGTTCCATAACTATAAATAACCTTTAATTCTAATTTTAAAAAATTACTATTACATAATAAACACCTTAGTGCTACACCTAAAACAGTCCTCGGTACAATAGGATGGGCTACATATACCAGTTGTAGGATACTAAACCCCTAAACTCTCCACTACTCTAAATAAAGTACAGAATATGGTACAAGGGGTTTAGCCACATACATATTCTGTACTTTATTTAGAGTAGTGACATAATAGGGTGAGCCTCCGAGGGATGGGGCCGCTCTTTTCGGGGCGATATCCCCACCTAGCTATTAGGACTTACTAGTGGAGAGTTTAGGGGTTTAGTATCCTACAACTGGTATATGTAGCCCAACCTATTGTACCAAGGACTGTTTTAGGTGTAGCACTATGGTGTTTATTATGTAATAGAATTTTTTTAAATTAGAATTAAAGGTTATATTTTAGAAGTGGGTTATACAATTGTTTCTGTGATTTGCTTTGGTATTGGTGTTAACCCTGTATTATTGAGTTTATTCTGTGAGTTTTCCATAACTACTAAAAGCTCATCAGTCTGTAAGGGATGATTTAAAAAATTATATGTATTATAATAAAACTAATATATACGCTATTTACAAAAAGTTAGGGATATTTGGCATTTGGTTAAAATTTTAGGATCAACATAAAAGTTCTTGAAAATTTTTTTAAATGAACTAAATGAGACAATGTCTTAACTTTAGAATGCACATGTCCAAACTATTCAATGTTTCAGTACTTTTGTACCTTGTCATTGAGAGGCCTTAAGCAGGATGCTCTCAGACAGAAGTGGCCACTGAACTTAGAGTGTCACAGAGTCTCATCAGCAGATTGTATCAGAGATACAGAGAAAGGCAAAGAAGTGGACGTCTTTTGGCTACATCACTCACTGATGACAGTTTCATTACTAGCAATGCCCTGTGGAACTGTATGATGAATGCCACAACTCCAGGCATGCTTAAAGGGGTTTGCCACGATCTCATTTCATACCTCCTGTATCCAGCTCTTCAGCTCTGTGTGCTCAGAAGGGGGCGTGTGTGATTTGTTTGCATTGCATATCATGTGACTCAGCAGGATGACATCACCAGGCCTTTCCTCTCTGTAGTCAACGAAAGGTCTGTTTATGTAAAGCATTGTGAGTAGCTGAGAGGTAAAGTTTTTGCCTCCAGTCCTAGATTCAAATCCCTGTAGGAACCAAAACTGTGTTGTTTTTTTTCTATTGATTAATGCACAGAGGTTTCTTTTTTTTATTTATTTGCACTGTTAGACTAATAACTAAGGAGTACAGAGGACAGGAGTAGTACAACAGCACGTGGGGTTTGAACACTCAGTAGCTGCCTGAGAGGAGAAGTGATGTCTGAGCATGTGCGACCAGGAGTGAGGAGCGCTCAGCCCTGGTCGTATCCCCTGGAGATGAGCTATAAACAATTGATCACTAAAGGAGCAGCTAAGACAAAAACTGTGCAGAATTTTTAATAATAATGAATGGTGAAAATGTTTGTTATTTAATTTGCAAGCTTTCCATGTCAATTTTACTTCTTGGCAAAACGCCTTTAAGGGAGGTGAGAGGCAACCAAGTGTCATGTTAGACCATTCGTAACTGTTTACATCAGACAACCAGCTAGGTTATCTCTGCTGCAACCTGCAGATGACACTCTAAGCTCAGTGGCCACATCCGTCTGAGAGCATTCTGCAGGACTGGATGCGCCACTGGAACAAACTGGTGTAAAAGGAACATTTTTTATTTATATTTTTTCTAGTTTTAATCATCCCCAACAATCTAACTACTTGTTACGAGTTTTAGACGTTAGTTAGCAGTTATTTGGTGAACCTACAGAACACTCTGTACAGTGGTCCTTTAACATACAAAAAATGAACTATATGTTGAAACCAGAAGTCTATAGAAAACTGGTAATTGGTTGTAAAGCCCCAAAATGTCACCCAGCATAATGCAACATGGAGCTTAAAGGAAATTTAGCAGATAACGAATACAAATAAAGCAAGTTATGAGGACAGGAGCTTCTTTGGGTCATGTATTGTATATACCAGGCATACTCAAACTGCGGCCCTCCAGCTGTTGGGAAACTACAACTCCCATCATGCCCACTGCTATAGATTATATAAATGCATGATGGGAGTTGTGGTTTTCCAACAGTTGGAGGGCCGCAGTTTGGATGCCTGGTATATACAGTGTACAATAAAAAAATAAAAAATAGAGCAGAATATGTAGTACCGCACTGTATTATTGAGAAGCGCTACTAGACCTTCAATCATTGTATGCACCTCACTAATACAGATGTTTTACCAGTAACATATTCATGATAATTGGCTGGATCAGTGTCTGGGACACTGTATCTTGAAACCACACTCAACATACGTTATCCCAGGAAAGACCATTGTATCATTGTATGTTGAAAATATTGTATCCAAAGGACATTGTAGCTTGAGGGACGACTGAACAAATAAGCACAAATAACTCCATTATTTGTAATGCAATTATGGAATTACTGCATAATTATTATTTATTTTAGAACTTCCTTAGTTTGAGGCGGGTTGCATACATAACATGTCAAACAAGTACAAAGGTGACAATAAATAATTAACAACTGGTACAGAGGGCGAGAAGGCCATGTTTGCAAGGGCTTACAGTCTACAAGGGAGGTAGGAAGAGACAGAAAGTGAGGGGCAGACATGTTTGTGGGGTGGAGTAGTGGCAGCAGGGTTGTTGTTGGTTATAGGCAATCCTAAAGAGATGCGTTTTCAGGTTGCTTTTGAGGGTAGTAAGAGTGGGGGAAGAGTCTGAGGTATTGGGGCAGTGAGTTCCAGAGTATGGGGGAAGCGCGGGAGAAGTATTGGAGATGGTTATGTGAGGAGCTGATAAGAGGCAAACAGAGAAGGTGGTCCTGTGAGGAGCAGAGATTTTGTGAGGGGAGATATCTAGAGATAAAGGTATAGATTTATGGAGGGGAGAGGTTTTGGAGAGCCTTGTAGGTCAGCGTTACTAACTTGAACTGCATTCGCTGGGCAATGTGTAGACAGTGGAGGGATGGGCAGAGGGGAGAGGCAGGGAGTAGCGAGGAGAGAGGTGAATCAGATGGGAAGCAAAGTTAAGGATGGTTTGGAGGGGAGCAAGTGTTCTAGACAGGAGGCCACAGAAAAGAATGTTGCAGTAGTCTAGGCGGAAGATCACAAGGGCATGAACAAGCATTTTTGTAGTATCAAAGATTCGGGAGATATTTTTAAGGTGGAGGCGGCAGGCAGAGGTAAGAGCTTAGATGTGTGGTTTGAAGGACAGAGAGGAGTCAAAGATCATCCCAAGGCAGCGGAATTGCAGAGCCGGTGAGAGTGTGGGACCGTTCACTGTGATAGAAAGATCTGGTTAGGGGATAGAGTGGGACGTGGAAAGATGATTAATTCAATTTTTCTCTACATTTAGTTTTAGGAGACGGGAAGAAAAGAAGGAGAATATGGAAAATAGAAAGTCCGGGATCCGGAAGAGCAGAGAGTTAACATCTGGGCTGGAAATATAAAGTTGGGTGTTGTCAGCATATACAGTAGGTGGTATTGAAAGCCATGTGATGCTATAAGCTGACCCAGACCAAGAGTGTAGATAGAGAAGAGGGGGGACACCAACAGAGAGCGGGCAGGTGGAGGAGGTTGTGCTAGAGTGAGCGACGCTGAATGTCCGATCCGTGAGGTATGAGGAGATCCAGGAAAGGGTCAAGTCCGTGATGCCGAGGGATGAGAAGATTTGTAGCAAAAGTGAATGGTCAACAGTGTCAAAGGCAGAGGACAGGTCTAAGAGGAGGAGCACAGAGTAGTGACGTGAGGCTTTAGTTGTTATTAAGTCACTGGTGACTTTGGTTAGGGCGGTTTCAGTAGAGTGGTGGGGTCAGAAGCCAGATTGCAGCGGGTCAAAGAGAGAGTTGGTGTAGAGGTGGGAGGACAGTTGAAGATAGACGTGCTGTTCAAGGAGTTTAGAGGCAAATGGAAGCAGTGAGATGGATGATAGTTGGACAGACAGGAGGTTTCTTTAGGATGGGTGTGATGGCAGTGTGTTTAAAGGAGGAAGGAAAGATACCAGACGTTAATGATAGGTTGAAGAGAAGGGTGAGGGACTGGGATGATAACAGCACTAAGGTCTGGGATGAGGTGAGATGGCAGTGGGTCAAGGTTACAGGTTGGATTTGGACAGTAGAGAGGAAAGCTTGTCATGAGTGACAGTAGAGAAGCATGTTAAGGGGGAATAGTAATGTGAAGAGGTGGGCTGTAGGGACTGTGCAGGAATATGGGTAGGTGGAGGGAACTTTGGGGTGAAACTTTGTCTGATGAGATTGCTCTTATTTAGGAAGTGAGTGGCGAAATCATCTGCTGATAGGAGAGATGGTGGAGGAGGTGCTGGTGGACGGAGGAGACAGTTGAAGCTGTTAAAAAGTGGTCTGGGATACACTGATAAATATGTCCCAATGAATACGTCAAGGGGTGGGGTAGTGTATAATCTGTATAGCAACGAAGTGATGATAAATTAGCTTTTTCCACATGTTGAAGCTAATTATGTTCATTTATAAGTGAAATCACAAAATAATGTTTATCTAATGGACATTTTAGCTTTGCATTTACAAGTAGGTGTCATTGAGCATGTGAACATGTACACAGTGTGACTTGTGAACACCTGAATTTAGAAAGTTATTGTAAAAAAAAAAAACCAAAAAAACGTTGTATTAGAAATCTATTTGATGCTAGAATAAACCAGAAATATCGTGCAACACAGCACCTCTTATCTGGAGGCCAGAAATGTCCAGCTGATCTGATACCATATGATCTGAAACTATTTATTTCTTAGGAGTATACCGTATGACTTTGCATGGCTAAGGAGGCTCACAGAGGAGGGACATCTGTGACTAGAGCTATAAACTACATTTTTTTTTCATGACAAATTAAATCTCTGTGGCACAATTTAGGGAAAAAACTGCCATTTTGCCACAGATTTGACTACACCATGTAAATATACTACTATTATACCTTTTAGAGGATTGTAGAGAATTTCATTCAATTCCAACAGAATTGCAAATTTATTTGTCTAAGTGTCAATGTATGATATGTGTAAGTGATTACTACATTAAAGCTAAAGGATAAATTTATTGGGGAACACTGTAAAATTGTAAAACGACTCTAGTACTGTGCTGTCCAGTCTCTTCCCTGGATACAAGATGAGTTACAGTTTCGCAAAGCATATAGACGAAAAAGGAAGACACATATATTGGTGAACAACTATAAATGATGGAAAAATAGACAAATCTTTGCCGGGATTGGCTTCTGTTTGAATATTTGCTACAGACCTTGTATTTTCTCAGCCTTCGCTTTTTTATTTTATTTTATTTTTTTAAGTTTTTGCCCCAAATAAAGATTTGTCTATGTTTTCACCATTTATGGTTGCGTGGCAATATATGTGTCTTTTTCTTGTTTGTCTATATTCTATGCTCTGTGACACATTGGCAGCACCCGTTTTTGCTTCATTATTTTTGTGGTGCCTGTCATTTTCATTTGCATCTACAGCTGGGCATGGTAGCATACTGCAGCAAACTTGCCCACAGATGTTGCAGCTGGGTCTCTAGCTACTGTGAACTCGTAGTCTGAAATCATTGGCATCCCAGTTAGACACATAAGTGCTTAATTGGTAATAAATCTGGTGACCAGGAAGGCCAAAGAAGTGTAGCAATGTGGTGTAGACATTCCTGGGAAACCCTTGCTGTGTGGGCGAGCATTGTCCCTATGAAAAATGCCATTTGGAAGCCATAAGACGCAACACATGTGGCCGCAAGATGTCCTGCACATATCGCTGAGCTGTTAGTGTCCCTAGGGATGATTGACTGTGGTATGTGACAGTTCCTTAATTCATCACCCCAGCAGTGTAACGGAATTTAAGTGCTCACCACAAGGCCTTCATAGTCGAATCCGACCATCATCAGATCCTAAACAGAACCTGGATTTGTTACTAAAGACAATACAGTTCCAGTCCATAGCAGTCCAGGTTTCTCATTTATGACACCACTCCAAACGAAGGTAACAGTGGCTGTCTGTCAAAGGTGGGACATGTAAATCGGGGCTGTAACACCAAATTTCCTTCTTCTAAGCTCCTGGAAATGATCTGGACAGAAACAGGGGTGTGGAATGAAGGCGCCACCTGTGTCTGGATTATGGAAATTGAAACTGTGGGAGCTGCTCGTGCTTACTGGTAGATCAAATTATCCTCTCTTCTGGTGGCGTGCATGAGATGTCTGGAGCCTGTTCCCCATGTGTGCATGCACTCACATAACCACTGCTCCCAATACTGCCTAACAGCTTGGTCAGAGTGGATGGAGGGCTTCTCATCGAAATGACTATCCTGCTTCTCTATGTCCAATAAGTTGACCCGTCTCAAAGTTTGCTAACAGGTTAAAATGTCTTTAAGTGCGTCGTAGAGGTATCTCTAGCAGTCAAGGATCTTTCATGAAAAGGTACACTACCCCAAACATTTCTATCTAGGTGCTAAATTTCTTTTGTTTATGAGTGTATGCATATGTACAGTATCTCAAAAAAGTGAGTACACCCCTTGTGCTCCTCCACCTTCTGTTTGAGGATGCCCTGCAGATGCTCAATAGGGTTTACCTAGTCAGTCCAGCACCTTTATCCTCATTTACTTTAGCAAGGCAGTGGTCGTCTTGGAGGTGTGTTTGGGGTCATTGTCATATTGGAATAGTGCCCTGATGTCTGGTTTTCAAAAGGAGGGTATCATGCTCTGTTTCAATATGTCACAGTAATGTTGGCATTCATTTGTTCCCTCAATGAACTGTAGCTCCCCACAGCCAGCAGCACTCATGCAGCTGCAAACTATGAGACTCCCACCACCATGCTTTACTGTAGGCAAGACACACTCGTCTTTGTACTATTCACCTGGTTGCCACCACACAGGCTTGACACCATTGGAACCAAAGAAGTTTAGCTTGGTCTCATCAGACCACAGGACATGGTTCTAGTAATCCATGTTCTTAGTCTGCTTGTCTTCAGTAAACTGTTTGCAGACCTTCTTGTGCATCATCTTTAGAAGAGGCTTCCTTCTAAAACAGCAGCCATGAAGATCAATTTGATGAAGTGTTTGGTGTATGGTCTGAGCACTGACAGGCTGACCCACACCCCAGCCCTCTAACATCTGCAGCAATGCTGGCAGCACTTACACATCCATTTTGAAAAACAGTCTCTGAATATGATGCTGAGAATGTGCAATCAACTTCTTTGGTCAACTATGATGGGCCCTGTTTTGAGTGGAACTTGTCTTGTTAAACCACTGTATGGTCTTGGCCACCATGCTGCAGCTGAATTTCAGGATGTTGACAATCTTCCGATAGTCTAGTCCATATTTATGAAGAGCAACAATTCTTTTTTTCAGATCCTCAGAGTGATTCTTTGCCATGAGGTGTCATGATGAATTTCCAGTGACCAGAAAGAGAAAGTGTGAGAACACCAAATTTACAACACTGGCTCCCCATTCACACCTGAAATCTTTTACCACTAATGAGTTGCATGACACTGTGCAAGGAAAATAGCAAATTGGGCACAATTTGTCCATTTTCATTTAGAGGTGTACTCACTTTTATTGCCAGTGGTTTAGACATTGATGGCTGTGTGTTGAGTTAATTTTTAGGGTACAAAAAATTCACTGTCTTACAAGCTGTATACGGACTACTTCACCTTGTATCAATGTGTCATACCTCCAGTGTTGTCCCATGAAAAGATATAAAACAATATTTACAAAAATGTGAGGGGTGTAGTCACTTTTGTAAGATACTGTATGTAAATGATTACAGATGTGGTCTGCATACAAACATTTATAGATTTTTATTCTGTGGAATGGGTCTTCTCTAATCTTCTTTACACTGGCAAACAAAAGTATATATGTAAAACCTGAGGGCATGAGGAAAAATAGCGACACCTTCTTTCTTTTAGTAATCGGGATACCTAAAACTAAATTATCATTATAAAAAATAAAACTCACTCTAAGGTTTTATATATTAGTACCACATTTCTATTAGTAAGGGCCTTTCCTATTTTCAGCATAGGAAGGAAACATGATCATTCTGTTAACAAAACACAAAATGTTTTTTGTCACAATCATCAGTTATCTGTCACTTATTTTCTCAAGCAGCGGCCAAGATAGAACTTCATAGAGATATCACAAGTATGCTAGTTTCCAAAACGACAGACCTCCAGACAGCTGAGCAACAGATGTTTTCTACTTCAAACACAAAGGGGAGAGCAAAAATTACTTTATTTAAAATATAGGGATGCAGAACCTCATACAAAATTAAACCTACTTGTGTGTTCACCTTATTCACAGAGCGTTCACACACAATCAAAGTAATCAAACTGTGAAGTCTAAGGATATGTTCACACGACAGATATGGACACCAATTCCGACACGGATTCAGTGTGAAATCCACGTCAGAATCAGTTTCCAAATCTGACTGAAATCCACATCAGATTGTTTGCAATGGAAAATTGTTGTCTCAGTGCAGACAATGCTGATTTTACCCGTTGTTGAAAAAAAATCTGCACTGTAAAAAAGTGTGACAGTTCTTGAGGTATAATCAGTGCTGAATCAATATTGTCTTTTCCCATAGAATGCCGACAATTAAAAATCTGCATCTAAAATCCACACTGAATCAGCACCGACGTTGGTAATGTTGAAAATCAGCCCTGTGATTATAGCCTTATTCTGTTATTCAGCTTTTGTTTTTTATCTCTATTCCTAGCCATCAATGTTGGCCTCCTTAGGCCCAGTTCACATTGGCATCCAAGGTTCCATGCAGGACCTTTATCACAGAGGTCTAAACAGGTTTAATCACCGGCACCTGACAATAATGAGGTGTCAATTCTTTCAAAGACGGGTCCAAGCTGTGCTATGGAAACATGCAGTGGCGATCTCTAATGTGAACGCCGCTGCGTGTTCCTCATAGCTCGTAGTGATAATCTCCCTGCTAATTGTTTAGATCCGTCTCTGGGTCCGTCCTGTCGGTCCCAGAGACGAATCCAAAAAGCATAGGTAACACGGAGTCAAAACGCCGTGTAAACAAGCCCTAACAGAGAAAAATAGCTATTCTTTCCATCATTTTGACAGAATCTGCAACAGAGGTTACAATCCTCCAACACAGATGTGAACCGGCCCTTAGACTAGGCACAACATGCTGCTGCATTTAAGCCCATACCAAGAGTATATAGTAAATAAATGACAATAATGAAGAAAAAAAAATTTATATTTCAAATTTTTGGATCCAGTAGCAGTTCGGATTATGAGGGTCATCCAGTTTTCCCTAAATACCTCCCGAGCAAGTCTTCCAAGTAAGGGAGCAATAAACAGACAGGTGATGCAAGAATCTCCTTCCAGGACTCGTATCTGGAGCCTTGTGGATGTGCTGTTTGACACCAGTTTTCTGATGGTTATGGCATGAACAGACCCTAGTGACCAGTAAACAACAGTTTCAATTGCAAAACTGCTTGGTCATTATTAGAAAACCATAGCAAACGGCATGATCGCTAGGTTTAGAGTCTCATTGCAGAATGCAACTGTTCTCTTAGGTGTCGTTCACACGATACTATGTTCGGCGGAGAGAATATTTCCTTGTGGAAATTTCGCGCTTGCAAGTTCTAAATTTCAACGCGGAAACGACGTGGATTGCCCGAAGCACATTTTTGCCCCGTATACTTTAATATCTAATGGCGCATAGACGCCGCAAAGGCCTGACACTCGAGTAAAATCGTTGTCTCAATCACGACATCGGTCTTACGTTGTAGTGAATGGGAAGTTGTTTTTAAAGTTTGTTTAGGGGAGTATTGGTGAAATATGCCCCAAAATAAGTGTAGAAAAAAAACATACTCTTATGGTGCGTTTACACAGCACAGACCAATTTTCCGACCGGTATTTTTTCTTTTTTTGTCATGCAGGGAGACGGCTTTTCTGTGCTGTGTAGACTACAGTACGGATTTTATATTGTGGTCTATGGGGCACTGGTTACCGTCAGATTTTTGGCGGATTCTAAATACAGAGACCAACCTAAATCCTGCTTTTTCTGCTGAGACAGTAATTTACAGCTTTTCCTGTATGTGTTTGTACAAAGGAAGATCAATCAATCACTCCATGTGGATAGAGAAAGCAGAATTTACTGGCTTTCAGTACAAGTCCTGGCAGGAAGTGGCATAGATTTTTTTTGTGAAAATACTAAATCAAATATAAATCTGAACTTAGCACATCTTTGTTTCTGTGCTACCTCCAGATAGGGCTGCTTTAAAGGGTATCTACAGTTATAATGCAGGCGTTCACTTGCACCTAACTAGAAAACAGGAGAAAAAGCATCCTCCTTTGCCTCCTAGCTTAATGTCTACAGTATAGAAGCAAGCACTGCTCAATCCTACAGCATCTGCTCCATACTGAAAATGGTAGCCTTGGGGGCAGAGAAGGACGCTCGGTCTCCTATTGTTTAATTAGGTGCAGCTCCTCACATGGACCACAGCCGCTCTGTATGTTGATTAAAAAGCAAAATCTTCTTCTATCCATTCATTTATGGCCAACCCCTGAACACTCTGTAGGCCAGTGCTCGTTATGTGTCCCTGTTTTCCACAGTTTCTTGGACGAATTTACTTGTGTCACTGTTGATGGTATCCAAGCAGCAAACCTTTGGTCTCCCTTTCCTTTTACCAATAAAGGAATATTCCCATCATGATCTTGATGATATATCGAAAGGATATGCCATTAAATTGTGATAAGTGCAGGTCCCATATCCCATATATATATTTTTTTGTCTTGTATTATACTGGACTAGATCATTCAAATCAACGATGAAGTCTCCTATGACTTCTGGAATCATTTTTAGATTCAAGCCTCATCTGCTTTGTTAAAAATGGCAACCTGCATATTATCGAGAACAATTCTGAATCCACATAAAGTGCTACAGCCTGGCACTGAAAATCTACTTCCCGTACCAGGAGGAAATGTGTGTCAACTTGATGAGAAAACTGCTCCTACAAAACAGGCCCTATATAATCTCTAGACTTCAGAGGCTTTTTCTCATCTAATAAGTGACCGCATATTGCTAGGATATGCCATCAGCTGCAAGGAAAACATTTTCAGAATGGGTGAGGTACCCGAGGTTAAAGGGGTTTTCCAATAGTTTTTAAAACCTCCCTATTACCTCCCACTGTGCTTGAATACAAAAAAATTTAAAAAAACATACTTACCTGTCCCATCACCACTGCTCCAGCGCTGCCAGAGCTCCGGTGTCCACAGGTCACATGATACTGCAGCCAATCACTAACCTCTGTACATGCTGTACATGCAGGCCAGAGATTGGGTGTAACATCATGTGATCCATGAAGGTGATGTCATCAGTGAGGGAGGATACACTGGAGCTCTTGCAGCGCTGAAACGGTGGTGATGGGAGAGGTAAGTATAGGTTCATTTTGTATTTTAGCACAGTAAGAGGTGGTAGAGAGGTTTAGCCCTTTAAACTTCCAGTGATAATAAGATAACAGCATATCCCTTTATTTCAACAATAGATTTTTATTGAAATTTTTTAAAACACAATAACAGGTGGAATATTAAGTATATTGTTCCAAGACTGTTAATTGTTAGAAGAATAAAAAGCGTTCATTAGACAATATAAAGTGTCACATTGTTTCATCATAAGATAATGACATATCCTAACGATATGCCCCTACTTTATGAGATTAAAAGGGTTTTCCAAACTGGTTATTTTCAGGTCTGAAACCAGCTTACAGCTTGCTACAAACTAGCTTCAGAGAACAGGGAAAAACCTCAGCTTGTGCAATTCTCCCCATTCATTTCTAGGGGAGTTCTGTATATAGTCAAGCACACTTGCCCCTCTGTATTCAGAACTCCCATAGGAATGAATGGCAAGAATTGCGCAAGTGCAGCCTCCTGCCCATTCTCTGAGACTGGCTTGTAGTGAGCTACGAGCTGGCCTCAAACCCAGCAATAACCAAATGAAAAAAAAACAATGAATCTGTACAGAAAAGAGAGCAAAATAGTTAAGTGGACACACAAATATACTATACTGTAAGTATTGGCGAGATTTACTATTGCACTAACTTTTCCAGTTCTATGTGCCAAAAATACATTACTTAACTACAAAGTTATCCCAGCTAAGTATTCCACACTACTAAAACAAAAGACCATCTGTTGAATTTTTTTTTTTTTTTTTTTTGGTGCCAAATGAAGTCAGATATATCCCACAAAATGAACCTGAACCAAGGACTCAAGATACTCAAGATAATTAAAGAAGGAAACTACAATTTATAGCTTGTTAACCATCTGAATAGACACAACCTCTACCCCAGACTCTGTATAGGTACAACCACATTTTAATAAATAAATGGCATATAAGGTGTTATATACCTTAGACTATGCCTACTGTACTTGTTAAAAGGGTCCTTGACAATAAGCTAATGAGAAAGAGTCTTCTTGCTGGCACCCCCAGCAATTAGCTGTAATAAGTGGGGATATCAAGCATTGTTATTTTCTTGCATTAACTCCCTTTTAACTGCCTATATGCTGCAGTCCTGGTAACCACGGCATCTAAGTAGTTAAACAGCTGGAACTGGAGTTATTGCCAGTCCTGGCAGATGGAAGCTGAAGCACTCCCCATGTATGAAATGGGCTCAGGTCATGATCCTACTCCATATGCCCTTACCGACATCATGAGGTACAGTTACGTCAAATGTCGGTAAAGTGTTAATCCCGAAGTAATCCAGTGTAGAAGTGCCAGAGGTTGTTCCAGTATTTTTTTTTTACTTGTGATTGGCATGTGAGTGCTGCAGCCACTTAATGGCCTCAGTAGTCATGTGCCGTCCCATAGACAGAACGTGACCATTGAGGCTACAGTATATGTTTGCCCCATAAAAAAAAAAAAACTATGGTGACTGTGCAGTGTATGGCTAAATACCTATTTTTTGGTTCCACGTCAACTGTATAAAAATGAGGTGTGAAGTTAGCCTTATACAGGTGTACATGGATGTACTTTGAGTGTTCCAGTAATCCACAAGAAACACATTCCTGTACAAAAAGACCATTATAGTTGTAAGTAAAAGATAGTGAACCCTTTGAGATACCCTGCAGTTCTATATAGCTTAAAAGTGGTCCGATTGTCTTCCACATCAAAATGATAGATAAACACAATCTATCTAAACTAATAACACACAATTTCCCTGGTCATTTCTTTAATTAATCACATATATTAAAAAAATCAAACAGTGTCTAAAAAATGTAAGTGAATCCGTTTTATATCTTATAACCTGTATATCCCCACCTTGGCAGCAATTATCTTCACCAAGCATTTCCTATTGCTGCAAATAAGATCTGCACAATGTTGGGGAGGAGATTTAAGAAATTCCTCCCTGCAGATGTGCTTTACCTAATCAATATCTCTAAGATGCCTTACATGTACAACCATCTTCAGGTTACTAAATATAAGGATTCACTTACTTTTTCTCCCTAAACTGTGGATTTTTACTTAAAGGCTAAAAATCCACGCACAGGACACCATGGAGCACGAGTGAGGATGAGTGAGTTGAATATGGCAGCTGGAGCCACCAGGACCCGGGAACTCCACCGAGGTAACAGCAGGAGACATGAACGGAACCCGGCCATGTCCGCGGCCTGGAACAGGAGCCGTGGCATGGACCAGAACCGTAACAGGGGAAACTGTGGAGGCATGGGCACGTCTGCGGTCCAAGGTACTGACCACGACGTGAACCGTGACACTTCCAATTTTTTTTTTAAGCTTGTACTTTTACTCTCTATAGGGTAATGGGCTGCAAAGTGCGGCTCTCCCGCTGTTGGGAATTCCTATCTTGCCCACTGATATAGATTATATACTGTAAATGTGTGATGGGAGTTGTAGTTTACCAACAGTTGGAGAGCCGCACTTTGAAGACCACTGCCGAGGGTGCTTGGGGATGCAATTGCTTGTATACAGTTCTGCAATAATAATAATACATTGAAGAACAGTGTACAAAAATAGCTCTCCTAATACTAGAAGAGTAATAGCAGTAGTAGTAAGATTGCACAAATGGAGGCCTCATTAGATCCCAGCTACCGTAACAACCGAGTCGGCACCCCATAATCATCACAGCAGCTACAATTGAGGAGCAGCATGGTGCACAGCACTGTTTCTTAATACCTTACATGCCCCAGTCATGCTTATTGCAAAATGTAAGGTGTTAAAAAGCCAGGATCGGCGCTCTCGCCAATTCTGGCCGCAAGAGGCAGCTGTTACCTGCTGCGTATGGTGCAGACTCAGCAAGTGAGCCTGCTCTATAACCCATTACCAGCGTTATGATGTAAATGTATGTAGTGTATGTTCACACGGCTTATATTGCCGCGTATTTAGGCGCGTATTGCGCTTTATATGCGGTGAAATGCACGCCACAATTACGGTAATTCATAGCTCTCCCTGCGCGTATAATACAATAGTATTGTACATGCAGGGGGAGAATCGACATGTCAGTTGTTCACGGCGCTTACGCGCTGCTGACAAAGCATGTCAATGGGGTTACACGCCGCATTGCAATGCGTACTATGTGCGCCGCAATAAACCGTGTGAACCTACCCTATCGGTTAAAACCTGAATTTTCCAATATGGTTATGAAGACTAGAATATGATTCAAGCTACAAGATAATCAACGTTTCATTTTTATTTCTTACATACCTACAAGGACTAAAAGAAAAAAAACAAGCAAATAGAAATGTTTTTGGTCCATAAACACCTTGAAACTTCACAAAGCTTCAAATTCCTACTTTTCAGCCTTCCCATAAACCACTGCTCCTAATTATTTAATATAAATATACGTGGCAATTAGTTTGCTATTAAACTTGGGATTATACAGACAGCTTAGGAGCTATTTAATAAAATTGTACAAATATGTGAATGGACATTACAGAGATCTCTTGCTTCATCTTTTTACACCTAAGCCTGTGATCATGACCATAGGACATTCTCTACGTCCAGAGCAGAAGTTCAGAACCACCTCAGCGTTATGGTTGCACTCAAAGGCCCGGTTCACACGGATTATTCAAGCCGTAATTGCGGGACGGATTTCGCCCGCAATTACGGCTTGAAAAAGAGGTGGGGAGGGGGCGCAGCTCCCCGGCCCCATAGACATCCATTATCCACGGCGCGTATCCCGCCGGGATAATGTGCATGTCACTTTCTCCCCGCCCGGCGGATTCGCCGAGCGGTGAGGGGAGACGGAATCCATAGTTCTCTATGAGAACTGTGGATTACCGTAATGGCTGGGACGTAATCCAGCCGTATTGCAGCTCAGTACGGCGCGCAATACGGTTGAAATCCGTGCCCAAAATAAGCCGTGTGAACGGCCGTAAAGGGTTGATGGTCGGGTGCCTGGGTAGAGCTGCCAGAGTTGTACCACCCCCTGGAAGTTACTGTACAGAATGGTGTGGAGGTGTAGGGCCAAGCTCTGAATCCAAGATCTCCCTGTGTTGGCACCATCACTCCTGCCAAGCGCTTTGGCCCTGGGGATAGTGGATACCTTGTTCATCCCTGCTCACTATGTCTAAGCTGTTGTGGGTCAAATAAAATGATGTGGTGGGCCTTGAGCTTGACTTGTTTGGTTTAGAGAAAAGGTGGTTTCACCATCATCATAGACCGGGATTATTTACAGTAAAAGTGGTAAGACTATGAAACTCATTGCCACAAGAGATGTGATGATTCAATTAGATTTTTAAAGAAACATATCTAGGCCCTTCTTGAACTTATTGAATAATACTAAAGTTATGGGTACATGATTCTGGCGATGGGAACTTCAGCAAAAGATGTATTGCTATTGCCATGTAGATAAATAGTAAACTTTTTCGCACAACCACCACACCATCCAAATTATGTAGTTTCAAGCAGCTTTCAAATCCATTCAAGATGCACAGGCGGATCCCCGGGACAAGGGCGAAAGATCGAAACTAGGGAAAGGTGAAGTACAGCAAACATCGCATGGAAAAATGTAGAGATCTGAAAACCTATAGGACGACATGTATGATTCTCGCCGCATCGGGGCGCACCTTTCCGCCAGTTTTCCGGCGAAATCTGCGCCTGATTTATGTCGGCGGCGGGGCGCGCTCATACATACTATGTAAAGTCTGCCGTGCCTCGCCAGTGTGTGGGGCGCAGTGCGGGACTTAGGCGCAGTGCGGGACTGCGCCTAAGATTCGCTGCCCGAGGTAGTGCGCTCATACATGCGGGGAAAAGTTCACCGCGCCTCACCAGTGTGTGGGGCGCAGTGCGGAACTGCGCCGAACATCTATTCCTATTCGAGACAGGCTGGAAAACAGCGAGAAATCATTAAAGATGTCCGTGCGGCATGGAGTATGAATCAAAAAATTGCCTTTACAAAGGCGTAAAACATTCTCTGAAAAAGAGCTCAAACCTACTAAAAAAAATACATAAATAAACTCACTTTCCAAATATCTAGAATATCTAGAAATTGTCGGCGCAATATCAGGAATTAGGATGTTGGAAATTGCGGGGAAATACAGTAATTCAAATTCTGTAAGCTATTCTCATTGGTCGGCAGAAGCCAGCCAATCAGAATAGGAGCGACAGTGAACCATTATAACCTATGGAGAAATATTGACCAATCAAAATCAAAGGCGGGACAGTTCAAAATACAGTAAAAAGGCAGAAAAGAGCTGATTGGTTGCGCTAGCGGGGGCTTGGCAATCCTGGCCAATCAGAATAGGAGCGACAGCGACCCATTATAACCTATGGAGAAGTTAGAACCAATCAAAATCAAAGGCGGGTGACAGTTCAAAATACAGTAAAAATGCAGAAAAGAGCTGATTGGTTGAACTAGCGGGGGCTTGGCTATCCCAGCCAATCAGAACACGAGCTACTTGTCCCATTGTAGTCTATGGAGAGATCAGGGCAATGAATTCTCGGCGCTCAGCGCCGTGCGGCATGGAGTATGATTAAAAAAAATCATTTTTATGAATTCTAAAATATTATCTGAAAAAGAGCTGACACCTTCTATAAACATAAATCACTCAAATCCCTAACAACGCGTTTGTCGCCGAGACCGGCGCTACATCAGGAATTGCGATATAGAGAATTGCCGGGAAATACAGTAATTCAAATTGTTTAAGCTCTTCTGATTGGTCGGCATAAACCAGCCAATCAGAATACGAGCGACAGTGGCCCAGCCTAACCTATCGAGGAGACTTGACCAAACAGAAAACTCGCTACAGGGACCCATTCTAACATATGGAGAAATATTGACCAATCATCTTCCAAGGCGGGACAGTTCAAAATCCAGTAAAAAGGCAGAAAAGAGCTGATTGGTTGAGCTAGCGGGGGCTTGGCTATGCCGGCCAATCAGAGCGTGAGCTACTTTCTCATAGAGTTCTATAGGGAAAAGAAATGCAGAGCGAGCTCTGTGATTGGCTAAGTTAAAAGAGGCGCGGTTATTTCGACCAATGGGAGAGCGAGCGACGCTCCTATGGGTTTTTGAATGCAATCTGGAATAAAACTGTACATGGCCGAAATCAAATGATAAGACTCCAGAAGTTGTCCCGATGTGTATATAAAATGATCAATAATATGGGGGGTAAAGAAAAAAAAATATTAATTCAATAAATTCATTTTTATGTCTTGACATCCAATTCTTGGATTGCATCCGCAAGACGGACCCGACAGGCGCAATGCAAACACGCAGCAGTGATCTATCATGTGAACACAGCTGCGTGTTTGTCATTGCCGGCAGTGATAAACTCACTGCTAATTGTTAGATGTGTCTCTGGGTCAGTTCTGACGGACCCAGAGACACATCAGAAAAGCGTATGTTTATACGGAGGCAAGACGCCGTGTGAAAATACCCTTATAGGCTGAACTTTAAAGACTTGTGTCTTTTTTCAACCTTATCATCAACTATGTAACAATGTAACCTGACAAGCAAGAATAGAGACATAACACATGGGATTTTCAACAAGTAAATTTTAGCAGTTTTATTGCCCATCCAGAGATTCACCATTCCATTAGGATATTATATAATTGGTTGTGAGCAGCAAAAGTCCAGCTTGACAGAGACACAGACAGATAGTATAGTCCAAATACGGTTGCTCCGTATTTTATTGGCACACGTGCATTCAAAACAACCACAACAGGTGTGAAACACAAACCAAAACAAAAAGAACTCCTGCTCGTCTGAGCACTGGCTAATGCAGTGGAAGTTATCCTTACTATCACCTTTTGTCCACCAGTGGCTGTATGGGAGATCTTGGCTATCTCCACTCTGAAGCCTCTCAGGTCAAACACTCTTTTGTCCTGGGTAACAGCCACACCTAGTCAGCTGACTAGCTGACTTATATAGGCCAGCCAAATTCTGACCTGGAACATGGGGAGCAGCTACCCACCCAACACTTTGACTGCTCCCGGTAAGAGCCGTCCCAGACTAAGCTGTTACACATGTGCCAACTATATATTGCAGCTGACAAAAGAAAAACCACGGCTCCTACCTCACCAAGGCCATTACCTTGGTGACACGTAACTGCCACTTACCAGTGGTGATGCCATGCGACTTTCTTCTCCCTTGAAGTCGCTTGCCATCCGTTTACCATTGTACATGCAAAAGCCTGGCGGAATATACACACCATCGCAGACCTTTCCTGCTGCCACCTTACATAGTGGAATAAAACGTTCTCCATGAACTATATATTCATGTCCAACATAACTGTACCAAAATATTATAGGAATACAAAACTGTCAGCAGTAAGGGAGAAATTAGCCAGGCTTGCATTTGTTGGAATATTTTTGGATCGCAAACTAATGAATCATTGCAGACAGTATTCATTTTTGGGATATGTCTGACTTCTAGAAGAGTCCTTTATTTCAAAAAGGACAGTCATGGGAAGATGCACAAAGAAAGCAGAAAATGTGGTTCTTGGAAGTATTAGAATGGAATAGTCAATCCCAGATGTTAAGTGGAATGACTTGGCACAAAATAGTTCAAGTCTCTAAAATATAACAGAATTGACAGATTTTTGCTGTGAAAGAATTTTTTGGGGGAAATTAATGAAATATGTACAAAACTTTGATATTTCTTTCGGTAAACAGCATCTACATAAATCTTTCATCATTAAAAAGAAAATCTTGACATGTTCATTTACCTTTTTCTATATTTCTTAATACAGAATATAGAATGAGAAATTTCTTAAAGTCTTCACTTCAATCTTTTTGCTTTCTATAAGTAAACTAATATTCCCTTCTCTTTCCTGAAGCGTGTGAGCAAAGATCTTGCATACCTATACATAAAACTATGCCCTTAGGGCCTGTGTGAATTGTCAGCTGCTTTGCCCCCCCCTGCTTTGGGAAGTAAAACTATACCCTTAAGGCAATGAATTCTGGAACTGCCTCCTTCATTCCATGGCCCATGTCATTCATGTACAGTATGAAGTGTTCATCTGCACTAAATGAAGATTATTCACATCTGGGCTGTATAGCTCATCTAATGAACTTAATGAAGACAGAAAGGAAGAGGCACTGAGCAATCAGGGAACAAAGGTAGGATATTTATTAGACTGTGGGGTTTTTAGACAAATGTATTATTAATATATCTTTAGAAATACATTATTTTCTATATCTGTGATATACATGTAGCAAAGCAGCCAAAACTATCCGATTTTTCACAGTTTTAGAATTTAACCAATTCTCCCCAAGTCTGCAGCACTAATATATTACAGAATGAGTAGGTTTAACTTCAGCCATAAAAAGTGCTGTAATAATGTTATTAGCCAACAATAACATTCGTTTACGTTTTTATCATGTAATCTTGCCAATGAGTAACACATGTCAGTAAAGGGGGACTTTGTACTACGGCAATTATTTGGATTCCTTGAATGACTTTATAGCCGTACATGCATTTTGCAATCGTCCTAAAGAGTTAACCATAATCCCCCTGAATGGCCCAAGCCTGCTCAGTCCCTGCCAACAAGTCATGTAGCCTCTCACTATTGTTATGACATGCTGTTCTCTCTCAGGCACTGAGAAAGGATTTTCCCCAGGAAAACTTTTTTGCAAGCAGAGCTTCATCCTCCGAGTGCAGCTTCAAGGACAACTATGAAGCAGACGATGCATATGTGGTGCTCTGTGATCTTGCTGCTACCATTCATACAGTCCGCACCTCCTGGGCAGCAAGAAGCAGTTTATGACTATGATGCTGATGAAATATTTGAGGGAATGCTGTTTAAGCAACACTTTGAACAACGCAAGAAAGAATCAGCTGCAAATGAGGTATCTATTAATATTTCTATTCTACTCCAACCTGTCTTCACAAGGTATGGCTGGCCATGCTGGCATTTGTAGTTCCTGCACAGTCACAAGCTGCCTTTCATGTTTGGTTAGATCAATGCAGTATGTGTAGCCATACTATATAACAACTGTAAATGAAACTCATCAGATTTCTTCTATACTAACCGCTAATAAATGGGATATCAAAACCTTATTACTTACTAGATTACATTTACTTTTTTCTTTGAAATGCAAATGGTAGGGAAGAGGAAATTAGCATCAAATAATTCAATAAAAACAAATATGTACATATGAAATAACTATGGGAAAAAAATCACTGCATAGGGATAAAATCCCAGGCCCAGTTGTATATCTGTAGAGGCAATCCTGGGACGAGGCCGGACCGTGCAATTCTTTCTAAAGCGATACATGTTTAGTATTCAAAGCTGTATGCACTCAAATTAAGAAAAAAAACTACTTGCACTGCCTTAAAGAGGTATTCCTACCTCAGGTATTTATAGTACATCAAGAAAGGTAGGTCCCATCTGTGGGTCTGCCTGACTGGCAGTCCTCATTTATGCAGCAGCCACAGAGAGGTGGCCGCGCAGGCACAGTTCTTTCCATTCCTCTCCATATGAGAAGTGAACAGAAAGAGTAGCGCATGCACGGCCACCTGTCCATTCGCTGTGGCCATGGCGCAAACAAGGTAGGGGGGTAAAGCGACCCCTATCCCTAACAATAGGTGTGATACAGTATATATTGCTGATATTCCATAAATGCCTCAGATTGGAATAGCCCCTTAAATAGCTCTTAATAACAGAAAAGGAAGAAATTTAAAACTTAAGTGGACTATAATATACAAAAAAAGGAATGAGGTTTAAAGGGGTTTTCTTATCAGGCTGTTTCACAGAGCTTGCTCTTCACAACCAGTTTCAGGTTCCCACTTCCTGTTCAGGCAGTTCTGCAGCAGTGATTGACATTTCAGCCCTGCTATTCCTAGCTGACCCTGTTAGAGGGACATTGGTGATGCAAAGGTTTAAACAGCAGAGCACAAACCATGAAAGCTCTAAAGGATTAACAAAAATAACAAAACTACTACAAAGAAAAATAAACATGCTGCTGTCCTGCTGATAAGACACAGCAAGGAGTGACAACAACACCCTGACCTTCACAGCCAGGGCTGATAGAGCAGAGAGAGGTGGTCCATAACGTAGAAAAGCTTGTGTACAGAAGCAGGAAGTAAAGAACTGCTCTAAGGGCTTGTTCACACAATGTTTTTGTGATCCGTTTTACTGTGAATGGGGCTAACTGTGAATGGGGCGAGAGAGAGAGAGACACAGAGAGAGAGAGACAGAGAGAGAGACAGAGAGAGAGAGAGATTCTGTTAACGCATCCGAAAAGCGGATGCGTAAAACGCAAGTGAAAAAGCATTCAAAACGGATCCAAATAAAGTAACAACTGCTGCGTTTTGCGGTTCCGCTTTCTGGATGCGCTTTTCAACTGTCAAAAACGGATCCGTAAAAAGGATCCAAAACGCCGTGTGAACAAGCCCTAACACTGAAAGAAAGCAAAATCAGAACAGCAGTGTATTTAGTGTATTGTCTTTATTTACCTTTGCCTACATGTTTAAAGCTAATCAATGGTTTAAATACCCCTTTAAAGTTTAAATCATGTAAATGTTTTCAAAGAGTCATCAGGAAGTGGAACTCTTTTTTCTTGCCATAAACAGTACCACTCTTGTCCATGGGTTGTATCTAGATTTGCAGCTCAGCTCAACTCAATTGAATACAACACGGCCTATGGACAAAAGTAGAACTGTTGCTGGATGAAAAATAAGCTATTTTTTTCTGATTAAGCACAAATGCATTCATCATATCACCATACAATGTAATATTTCCTTCTAATCCCAATTATGAGGAAAACAAATGGGTGGCAAATGTAAAACTGTATGAACCCAATACAGTGCAAGAAAAAATATATATCATATATGGCAACCAATCCCTTCACTATTTAGTCTTCAGTGGCATCTGCTCCACTTTGCTTGGCACCAGTACACACAACACTTTCCCAGTGTGTCTCCTGCTTGGTGGTAAAGTGCTCATATTAGGAAACAGAAGAGTTATCAATTTCTTCTACGGTTATTTCCGGGTAAATATAGTATTGGTGATCTATCCTTATGTTAAGCTATCAGCGGTGATTGGCAGGGGTGTGAACTTCAAGACCACCATCGGTAAGCAGAGCAGAGAGGCAACAGCACTCTGAGCAAATGGGGCAGAATTGCAGTACTGCAGTAACCTTTGTATGTTACTGACAGAGCCGTCTCAACAGCATAATGGGCCCCTGCGCAGAGCACTGCAGTGGGCCCTGTCCAAATACATAACATCACACTAGGTCATGCCTCTAACCATCCCCAAGCACACCCATATTATCATGCCACTTATTTTTGAACAAGACTGATCGGCAGGGCAGGGAGCCTTTGGCTCCCTTCTCCACCATGGTTTTTATTTGTTTGTACATCCTAAAAACAAGCAAACAGTAAAATAATCAAAGCCAACCATGGGATTATGGGTATGTTTCTTGTATTCCTGGGACAAGAAACCTGTGGGGCCCCCGGTCAAATGCCTAGTGTGCCCAATGGAAAAGATGGCTCTGGTTACTGAATAAATACTGAAAACTACTTTGTTCTGCTAAATGATTGGGGTTTCAGGGGCTGGAGCCTCAACTGATCCCACACTAATGGGCTAGTCTTAGGATAGGCCATAAATGTGTTTTCTTTTAAGACCCCTCTCATATCTTCAAATAGACTCCCAAATATCCGAGAGGAGGGGTGACGGTAAGATTCTGGCCTCTATCTCACTGATACAGGATATAACACATCTGTCCTAGCACATGTGATCAGCTAGGTCCTCTGTACTACAGTTCTAAAAAAGAAGAGGTAGTCCTATATGAATAGTCAGATTGTCTACATGCATGACGCTTCCTCCTACTAATGGAAAGAAGTTTTGTGAAAGGTGGGAGTCGGGAGGGGGAACAAACAAAATGTTTTGTTCTATTCTTCTGTTCTGTATAGGACATCCCGTGTACTACTTTGCACAAATTATAATTACTTGATTGACAACAACAAAAAAAAAAAACATAGCAATAGACTGCAGAGTGGGTAAGTTACATTTTGGAAACTCTGCAGCAATGACAAATCAAAATCCAAAGGGAAATCTGCAACAAATGTGAGTGCCTAAAATACTAATAACCATTTTTTTCACTGGCACCTGGACAGTCTTAGTACACCTTTACTACAGCAAAGACAGGAGGACATGTGACCATTATAGGTCATCACTGGAGATTAGGTGTAAACAGAATGACAGGTGCAAAGGAAGCATTCCCATGGTACTGTTAGGCCGTGTTCACACGGCTTATTTGTGCGTGGATTGGAGCCGTACTGCGCACCGGATTTGCGCTGCAGTACGGCTCCAATCCGTCACAGTAACTACGGTAATCCACAGTTCTCATAGAGAACTATGGATTCCGTCTCTTCTCCCCGCTCGGCAAATCCGCCGGGCGGGGGGGGGAGAGAAAGTGACACGTGCCGTAATTATGCATTGTCTATGGGGCCGGCGAGCAGCGCACCCGCCGCGCCCCCTATACAAGCCGTAATTGCGAGCGAAATCCGGCTCACAATTACGGCTTGAATAAGCCTTAAGGTGAAAAAACAGGTGCTTTTCTTTTTTAATGAAAAAAGTTACCTGGGCTTGTGGAAAATTCAAAGATCCGTGCACTTTCTACTGCAGAAATTGACAAACTGTGAATTTAAAAATAAGCAAAACAGGTACATTTGTGCATGTATTGTAGAGAAGTAGAGAAGGTTGGAAAAAAGGTTAGAAAAAGACACAGGTCCATGGATGTACAGATATACTGTAATCTACAATGGATTTTACAGGTGCAAATCCAGATGGAAAATCTGTGGTAATTACAGTATGTGAGAAACATAGCCATATTAGTACAGAGCACTGTACCTTGTTTGATTACATGGGCACTGCAGTAGACTCTGTTAATGGAGTACAGTGTACTATGAATGACAATCTTGCACTGTTTACAGGGAACCTGTCACATAGTTTATGCCCCCCCCCCTTGCTGAGGGCAGCACAAGCTAGTGTCAGACCTGCTGTTTCCAGCACTGTGTCCCTTATTCTGTAAGATGCAGCAGTTTTAGAGCATTTAATGCTCAAATCTGGCAGTTTCCAGCCGCTTCTGCCAGAGAGGAGCCCAGCTTATTTATGAGCAGGTGTTAGCCCGCCCACACACAGCTGTTTCAACCTATTACTTTGAATTGCTAGAAACTGATGAATAAATGACAAGTGGGTGGGGTCAGTCATGGGCAGGCAGGGCTTGATTAGCTTTAAAAACGTAGAGAAAAGGTAAATAAATATTATCAAATACATTTCTGTTCTGATTTTGCTTCATTTCAAAAAAAGAAACAGTTTCTATCTCCTGCTTGTTTATGTTAAACATATTCACTACTCACAAAAAAGTTAGGGATATTTGTTTTGTTTTTTTAAATTTCAGGATGAACATAAAATTTAATGAATTTTTTTTAATGAACAAAATGAGACCATCTCTTAACTTTAGATGCACCATCTCTTAACTTTAGATGCACATGTCCAACTGTTAAATATTTTTGTACTTTTTGCACAACTGGATGATCTCTAACAAGGAGCTTAATGGCAAAATTCCCAACAGGTGTTTGATTCCTGAATTGTCCAATACATTTAGGGGATCAATTTGAATAGGGATTTAAACAGTCCTCCTCATCATGCTGTTCACATTTTGACATCATGAGACCAAGACAACACCTTACAATTGATCAACCACCATAGGGAGGTTTCAAGCAGGATGCTCTCAGACAGAAGTGGCCACTGAGCTTAGTGTGTCACAGAGTATCATCAGCAGGTTTCCAACAGAGATGCCAAAAGACTGGACGAGTCACAGAAAGGCAAAGAAGTGGACGTCCTTTGGCCACATCACACAATGCCCTGCGGAACCGGATGATGAATGCCATACAACTCCTGGCACATTTAAGGGAGGGGAGAGGCGACCAAGCGTCACATCAGACCATTCGTAACCGTTTACATCAGCGTGGTCTACATGACCTGACCACACCACCAGTCTCTGGTATCATTGTCTAAAGTTAAGAGAAATGTTATGTTCATCCTGAAATTTCAACCAAAAGCCAGATATTCTAACTTTTTGTGAGTAGTATATGTACAACAAAACCTAATAAAAATAAACTTTAATAGAAAAGAAGTGAAGGCATATTGCCAGGATTATATAGGTGCAACTCCCAGGACCCCCACCGATCCTCATAATGAAGAAGCTTTTGTGCTGCTTCCTGTCAATGAGGCGTTGTTGCAGTTGCCTGCACAGTGGGCGATAGGGAGTGCTGCTGTATAGGCAAAAAGCTAAAGAGAACTTAAACATGTTCTATCATAATGAAAGTCATAAAGAAAGACCCCTTTAATAATTGTTTGACTGAAAAACCTTAGATTACCAAACATAAGGCACTATACCAAATGCAAACAAATGCAAAACATTTTTTAAAACGTTGCTATTCAAGCTAGAGCCATGTTTATATGACAAATATTACAGTAAACTTTTGTCTTAACCTTCCATTCTATTTCACTTTAAATTACTACTAAAAAGGAGGAGGCAAACTAATTGCAAAATTAATATTAGGGCATGTCCCCACGGCAAGAGCTTTCAGGCGGTTTGCGGTTTTGCAGACCGCCTGAAAAACCGGCCGAAAATGAGCACAATGGGGCTCTATGGAAAACCCGTGCAGCAGTCCCCACTACACGGGTTTTCCGCCCGGCGGTCTTAGCGCCCGCGGGCCGCTCAAGGAACATTGAGTGTGTTCATTCTTCCGTCCGCTTTCCATCCGGAATATGAACACCTCAATGGCAGGGGGGAGGGCTCTTCTCCGCTCATCGCGTTGGGACGGCCACAAAACAATGCAAATACCGGCCAGATAAACCGACCGGTATTTGTCCCTTGCAGTGTAAATGCACCCTTACTGTTTCCTATGGCAGCTGTTCTAGTACAGGAGGCTTTAGTTTTAATATTAGATATCCTTGTCTGAAGGAGACACGTGTGCATCAGTTAGATAATATTGATATTTAATTCAAAGACTAGATTTTTATGCTATTGGTTTCTTCTGAATTGTATTTATATTTTACACTAGTTTGCCCATTAGTTCTTTGTCTCTATTATTTTTCGATCTATGCAAATAGTATCAAAACTAAGTAATGGCATACATTGGCATACATTCATGATATGCTATCACTTACTGCTTACATTATTAAAATAGGCAAACCCTTTAATATTGGGAAATACCAAAAAACAAAGATTATATGCTAATCAGTAGTGAGCTTTAAAGGGGATCATATCTCTAATGATGGGGACAGTAAAAATAAGCACTTTTGCAACTGGTTTGCTTTACCCAAGTCACTTAATATAGCAGATATGAGCTGATCTGTGCATCTATAGCTATTTCTGCAGCAGCTGGATGGGACACGCCCCCTTTTCTGTGATTGGCTACCTGCACTCTGTGCTTACTCCCCTCTGAGTTGTTGATATTGAAAGTGAAACGAACTGCCTGTTATGATTGTGTGTGTATATAATGAAGGCTGTCTCAGCTTCTCTCTATGTGATGGCTCTATGTAAAGAATCTGGGCAATTACTTATCTAGCTACTAGATTTACTCTCTCTTTATATAACACTGCCTTATACAGTCTGCTCCCATCACCCATACAACACAGCCGTATACAGTCTGCACTACCTCCTGCCTGATAACGGGGGGAGGGGGGTAGCGTGCCTTTGTCACATTTGTTTAATCAGTTCAGGCTGCATGCATGACTGGTTACAGCAATGCAGGTGTTCTGGTTACAGCAATGCAGGTGATATGGTTACAGAAATGCAGGTGATATGGTTACAGAAATGCAGGTGATATGGTTACAAGGAGCTTGTGGAGCCTGGAGATGTCAGCTCTGCAGCCATGAGAACATTGCAGGAGGTCTACAGAGCTGACGTCCTCTCCCTTCCCCTGCTATCACAGAATGATGATGTCACAACTCTTCAGTGAGGGGAGGCACACCTACTGAAAGAAGAGTCTCGCCCCTGTATTTGAAGCTGTAACAGATAGAAACAGCTCAAGTTTACGAAAACGTGTAATGATAAAACCCCTTTACAGTCACCAAAATGAAAAAATTAATTATTTGTCAAACAAGATTTGAGAACTATGAATAAGTAAACTATATCTGTTCCCTATGGAATCACATTACAAAGGATGCAAAGAATCATATAGTACAGTCAAATGCAATTACAATATACTTGCTTAACTCTAATAAGTCTACACATTTCTAATTATTTCAACAGCCAAATGGACTTGTAGTTTCAAAAGGAAGATTTAGGAGACAACCTAATGAAAACGTTACAGATGCTACAGAAGCTAAAGGTAACATTTATTATCTAAAAGAGTGAGAAAATTGTGATGGATTTTGGGCCTTTTTTGGTACCAAAGACATCGTTGGACACCTTGTAATCTAGCCAGAAAAATTGGGCATTTTGAAGAAAAGGGTCCACCCCCTAAATACATTTACCCAATAAAAGGGCGGGAATTGGTAGACAAAGGGGACCAGAATACACCCAATCCTACCCCAAATGCTATATGCCCATGATGGTCTAAAAAAGAAATTTATTTTTTTTTGGAGGGGGGGGGGGGGGTTAATGGGCTCATTAACTTTTATTGTTAAGTTTAGTAATAACAAAGAGAGAAAATCGAGGGGAGAGAGAAAGAGGGAGAGGAGGAGAGAGCGAGAAGTAGAAAGAGAGAGGGATAGAAAAAGAGGGAGAGTGGGGAAAGAAAAGAGGGAAAGAAAAGGGGGGAGAGCGGGGAGACAGAGAAAGAGGGAGAGCGGGGAGAGAGAGAGAGAGAAAGAGGGAGAGCGGGGAGAGAGAGAAAAAGAGGGAGAGCGGGGAGAGAGAGAAAAAGAGGGAGAGCGGGGAGAGAGAGAAAAAGAGGGAGAGCGGGGAGAGAGAGAGAGAAAGAGGGAGAGCGGGGAGAGAGAGAGAAAGAGGGAGAGCGCAGAGAAAGAGGGAGAGCGCAGAGAGAGAAAGAGGGAGAGCGCAGAGAGAGAGAAAGAGGGAGAGCGCAGAGAGAGAGAAAGAGGGAGAGCGCAGAGAGAGAGAAGGGAGAGCAAGAGGGAGAGCGCAGAGAGAGAAAGAGGGAGAGCGGGGGAGAGAGAGAAAGAGGGAGAGCGGGGAGAGAGAGAGAGAGAAAGAGGGAGAGCGGGGAGAGAGAGAGAAAGAGGGAGAGCGGGGAGAGAGAGAGAGAGAAAGAGGGAGAGCGGGGAGAGAGAGAGAAAGAGGGAGAGCGGGGAGAGAGAGAGAGAAGAGGGAGAGCGGGAGAGAGAGAGAGAGAAAGAGGGAGAGCAGAGGGAGGAGAGAGCGAGAAAGAGGGAGAGTGGGGAGAGAGAGAGAGGAGGCGGGGGAGAGAGAGAGAGAATGAGGGAGAGCGGCGAGGAGAGGGGGAGAATGAGGGAGAGCGGCGAGGAGAGGGGGAGAATGAGGGAGAGCGGCGAGGAGAGGGGGAGAACGAGGGAGAGCGGAGAGGAGGGAGAAAGAAAGAAAGGGAGAGAGAAAAAGAGGGAAAGGGGAGAGAAGATAGAGAGAAAGAGGGAGAGAGGAGAAAGAAAGTGGGAGAGAGAGGTAGAGGTGGCGAGATATAAAGAGTAAGAGATAGAGACGAAAAAGTTATGGAGTAGATGTGTGCAGTATAAAATAGCTAAACATTTTGGAAAGGCTCCACAAGAATACTGTACGTGACTGACAGTCTAACAGCGCTGCCAAGAGTTTTATTATTTACTAGAGGTACCTTTTAACTTTATGTGTCAATGACAGAAAAAAATGACATGGCTAAAAATCCTATTTAAATTGAAAAATAAAATATTTGTCGGAGCATAATCTGTATGTAAATTTTAAATTTAAGAGACAAAGGGTGACATGTATGAACGGGACTGTGCAGGTTTTCTGGTGTACTCTGAGCTAAAAAGAATGTACGAATAGGTGCACTCCAAACTTTGGCCTTTGTAATGCGCAAAAGACCCTTATCAGTGCGCCAAAGATTTGGGGCGTTCTGGGGGCGTCACGCCACATTCATAGGATTAGACACATTTATGATTCTTTGACACCAATTCTAGGTGCAGAACAGTCAGACCAGGTTATAGGTGGTGCCTGAGCCAGACTTGTGGTATTGGCTCTACACTGCCCTGTATGTATGACCTGCAGAAGAACAGACCAGGGTAAAGGTGGTGCCTGAGCCAGACTTGTGGTATTGGCTCTACACTGCACCTTTATGTATGACCTGCAGAAGAACAGCCAGACCAGGGTAAAGGTGGTGCCTGAGCCAGACTTGTGGTATTGGCTCTACACTGCCCTGTATGTATGACCTGCAGAAGAACATGGACCAGGGTAATGGTGGTGCCTGAGCCAGACTTGTGGTATTGTCCCTACACTGCCCTGTATGTATGACCTGCAGAAGAACAGCCAGACCAGGGTAAAGGTGGTGCCTGAGCCAGACTTGTGGTATTGGCTCTACACTGCCCTGTATGTATGACCTGCAGAAGAACAGCCAGACCAGGATAAGGTGGTGCCTGAGCCAGACTTGTGGTATTGGCTCTACACTGTGCCTGTATGTATGACCTGCAGAAGAACAGCCAGACCAGGGTAAAGGTGGTGCCTGAGCCAGACTTGTGGTATTGGCTCTACACTGCCCTGTATGTATGACCTGCAGAAGAACAGCCAGACCAGGGTAAAGGTGGTGCCTGAGCCAGACTTGTGTATTGGCTCTACACTGCCCTGTATGTTGACCTGCAGAAGAAAGACCAGGGTAAGGTGGTGCCTGAGCCAGACTGTGGTATTGGCCTACACTGCCCTTATGTATGACTCAGAAGAACAGCCAACCAGGGTAAAGGTGGTGCCTGAGCCAGACTTGTGGTATTGGCTCTACACTGCCCTGTATGTATGACCTGCAGAAGAACAGCCAGACCGGGGTAAAGGTGGTGCCTGAGCCAGACTTGTGGTATTGGCTCTATACTGCCCTGTATGTATGACCTGCAGAAGAACAGATTCATACATTCTGGTGCATTCTACACTGTCTTAAAGCTATTTAGAACTGGACTGTCAGCGCCAACATTCATATATGTTGCTTAAAGTGAATATTTCTGTTTATTTTAATTTGACATTTTCTGCCAATGTTGTCATTTTAAGTTTAATATTAATACATTTCAATTTAGATTTGCCCACGTGCCTCGCTTGTGTTTGTCTCAGTGGATCAGTTTACTGTGAAGAAACAGATATAGAAGAGGTGCCCCCCTTGCCTAAAGAGACTGCTTACCTGTATGCGCGATTCAACAAAATTAAGAAAATTAATGTGAAAGACTTTTCTGATATCCGTAAGTAGGGGCTCCGTTCTCTCTAGGCTTTAGCGAGTTCGCTTTGGGTAGTCACGTTTTTCCCATCCACAGATTTTGCAGCAGATAAGCCTCTTCACATTGTGGCAATCTGCATATTTAAATCAGTCTGCCCTAAAATCAAAATCCACACAGATATTTTCTGTCTTCTGTGACCGTGGTTTTGTCAATCTCCATCACATGTAGTGCATTGCACATTACAGCAGATATGTGGTACAGAGTCCATGCTAAAAAGCTACAACAAATCTGCTACAACTGAACAATGCCCAATATGTTCAGTACTTATGGTGGCACTCTGTACTCTAAGTAGGATCACTTCATTCAATTAGGTAAAATCTCAGGTCCTACAGGAGCATTAATTACAATACAACTAAAGCAAAGTACTGTTTAAGAAGATTAAATGTGTCAACTGTGGTGATTAAATGTGTCAAAAGTGGCGTCGAGCGACACCACAGTTGACTATAAATCCTATTGCTATAAAATTGGGTCTTTTTTTAAAAAAAAATTTCTGTTATCTAGCCACCTTAAAGAGGATTGACATTACTGGAAACCTTATAGAAGAGATTGAAGATAAAGACTTTGAAAAGCTAGTGTCTCTCGAGCTGCTTTCACTTGCAGAAAAAAAACTGACCAGGATTCCTGCTTTACCAACAAAACTGACAACATTTAATGCCAATAATAACATGATTAAAAGCAAAGCCATCAAATCCAACGCTTTTAAGGTAACAACTTACACTTTACAATCAGCACAATTTAAAATAAAACAACAGGGTTTTGAAAAATCCAAAATGACCTGCAATGTGTGGTATTTTGTGAATTTGCAATACAGAATTTAGTTTTGTTGCCACATCCCAGTAAAAAAGAAAAAAAAAAAAACTGTGGCTATCATCACTTTGACTAAACTTGTTTCAAGAACTACTTCAAGGCCAAAAGAAAAATGACTAGACATAAACAAGCGTTGTGGCGTTTCATTAGATGAGTTTTCAGTACATGCCACCTTGGTGTTCCCACCATGCACTTTGATGGCAAATTGATAGGATATGCCATCACAGTCCGATACCTGTGGGTCCCACCTATGTGGCTGCCCGTATCTCGGGAATTGTCGCCTCAGGATGGAGAGACGGTCATGCTCGCGCATGACTTTCTATTCTGTATTGTGGGAGTTCCAAATCTAGCCAAACACATCATTCACCTGTACTTGGAACTCCCATACAACAGAAAGGAGTTGGGCACACGCACGACCGGCTCTCCATTCTGAGCCGACACTTTTGAGGGCCCATTCCCTAGATACCACTGTGGAGATTCCCACCCCTGGGACCTAATAGATTTTGATGACATATATTTTTGATATGCCATCAACGTGAACTGTGGAAACATCCATTTAAAGCCCCGTTCCCACCATGGATTTTACTACAGAAAGCACACAGTTTCCGCAGCAAAAACTGTGTGCTTCCTGCACCAAAAACCACATGAAAAAAGCGCCCCATTATATTTAGTGGCAATACGCACTGTAGCTTTTATGGTACAGATTTTGCAATCCCCAGTGTGAAATAAGTGACCTTATCAACCACCTAGTCTATGTAACTATGCATTAAACAGGGCTCATCAACATCCTGATAGGTTGCGACACCCGTACGTAAAAAATCCTCCTTGTGAACAGAGCCTTAGTTTATATCAGGCACGAGAGATTGATTACCTTTTTTTCTGCTCTACCTATTTCCTGCATTGCTGTCCTTAAAAAGGCAGTGCTGTGGGTAATAATAGCAAGTAGTAGTTGTAGTAAGGGTGCGATCATATATTATAGCTACCACATGCAGTGGTCAAATTTTTGCTGGTATTATAGCCAAAATCATGCAGGTGTGGTTTTGTCTGCAAATGTACCCTAAGGCCATGTTCACACGGCTTAAAATGGGCCGTATTTCGGTCTGTAATTACGCGCCGAAGTGCGCAAATTACGGGCTGAAAACGGCCCATTCATTACGGTAATTCACAGTTCTCATAGAGAACTATGGATTACGTCTCCTCTCCCTGCTCGGCAAATCCGATAAGTGACATGTGAATTACCAGCGGCGTATACGCGCCACTGGCAATGCAAGTCAATGGGCCAGCGAAGTGACGGCCCCCTGCTCACTCCCCCGCTCCCGGCCACACGGCGTAATTGCGGGGCGTAATTACGTCCCGCAGTTAAGCCGTGTGAACATAGCCTAATAGTAGTAAATTAGTTCATTCTAATTACTGCTTTGTACACTGTTTAGATTAAATACAAAATATCTTCTTTTTATAGAAACTGACCAACCTAGCATACCTCTACCTGGCTCACAATCAACTGGACAACGTCCCAGCAAACCTCCCAGAGAGCCTACGTGTCATTCATCTACAGGTGGGTATCACTTTTCTCCATTTTACAGCATGAGAACATACTGCAACCAGACACAATGAGAAGAGCTTACTTTCTGGGAAAAGATCCTTGTTGTCACTGCCATAAAGCTGCCCCATACAGATTAGATTTTTTTCATCTGCCATAGTTTACACAATGACTTTGGGCAGCTTAAAAGTTTTCTAGGCCACATATTAAAGGGCTTGTCCAGTTAAAAAAAAAATTATTTTTAGCATACTGCTGCCCACTGAAAATAAAGCTACACTCAACCTCGAACCCAGCACTGTGCCATCCTCACTCTTCACTGATCTTCTGTTTAATTCTGGGGTTGATTTCAACAGGATGTCACTGCTGCAGAACTTGAATAGCTGTAGGGTTCATGTGCCATTGGCTGACATCATAATTCAGAAGCAAGCACTATAAACAGTGATCTCAGCCAATAAACTTCTGCACCAGTGACGTCCTATTGGAATCAAGACAGGAAGAAAACAAGAGACTGATGGAGAGCGAATACAGCACAGCACTGGATACAAGGTGAGAAGACAGGTGAAAATGACTTTTTTTTTTTTATGGGCAATATATGGCTACAAATCAAATAAAATTTTTTTTTACTGGATAACACCTTCAATGGCCTAGGAGTGGCCATCAATATTCATATTGTGGGGCTACAACTCGCAGCACCTCCATTGATCAAAGAAGCCAGGTAGCTTTGTTGAATGACATATCCTAGTTCCTGATTACCAGGCACAGATGTAGCCATGGGAGGATTTTGAATGGAGCCCATGGCACTAGTGGAAACAGCCACCATCTTCTATGTATAAATGCATGTTTTAATTAATGTATTGTACAACCCAAATTCTCAAAAAGTTGGGTTGATGTGTAAAATCTAAAGTAAAC
The DNA here is from genome assembly GCA_025379985.1 of Phyllomedusa bahiana. Lineage (NCBI taxonomy): Eukaryota > Metazoa > Chordata > Amphibia > Anura > Hylidae > Phyllomedusa > Phyllomedusa bahiana. Next base: position 38,446 of record JAODAL010004795.1, on the reverse strand, counting down.
AAGAATGCAATGATTAGCCATATTTTATTTACAACAGACCAGAACGTAGGTCTCAGATCAGAAGTGGAAAGTTAGATTTCTCTTCCATTTAAAAATCAACTCATTTACAATTTGATGGCAGCAACACATCTCAAAAAAGTTGGGGTTCTACCCTTGTGTAGCGTCCCCTCGTCTGCAAACATCTTGGAAATGACCAATTGCTGGAGTTTTAGAAGAGGAATGTCGTCCCCTTCTTGTCTGATGTAGGATTCTAGCTGCTCAACAGTCCTGGGTCTGATTTGCCGGAGTTTTCCTCTCATAATGCACTAAATGTTTTCTACTGGTGAAAGGTCTGGACTGCAGGTGCCCAGTTCAGTGTCCAGACTTTTCTTCTAGAAAGCCACCAATACTGTAGTTGTACGTTATGAAATGAAAAATCCATCACAGAAGACTCAGGACTGTTGAGCAGCTAGAACCCTACAAGAGATAAGAAAAGGAAACATTCCTCTTCCAAAACTCCAGCAATTGGTTTCCTCACTTCCCAGACGTTGACATACTATAGGAAGAAGGGATGCTTCACAGTGCTAGACATACCAATGTCCCAACTTTTTTTGAGATGCGTCTCTGCCTAAGTGAGTTACCATATATACTCGAGTATAAGCCAACCCGAATATAAGCCGAGGCACCTAATTTTACCACAAAAACCGGGAAAACTTATTGACTCGAGTATAAGCCTAGGGTGGGAAATGCAGCAAGTGATGTCCCTTCATTAACCAGGACAGACAGCCATAGCAAAGAGCAGACACTAGAGGACTTGATGCCACCATGTATGAATGATTGTCCCCAGTAATTAGCCAAGTAGGGCTGTCCCTGTAATTAGCCAGGTAGGGCTATCCCCAGCAATTAGCCACATTACACACACACAGCTCATCTACATGCACATTACACGCATAAGGCTCTGTTACACGCACATTACACACAGCTCTGCTACAGACACATATAAAACAAACATACACAGCTCAGCTTCAACTCATCCAGCAGTGATCACAACCAGCACAGCAGAATTATGCTTAGAGTGAGCAGCATCACATGACTCCCTGTGACATCATCACAGGTCCTAGAAGTACACAGCAGTCACATGACTCCTCTTCTACATGTGAAATCAGGGTTTAGGATATGTTTACATGGTGCAATTGCGGCGCGCATTTCGCTACATATTTGCGCATTAATAGGGGTGAAATGTGCACCGCAATTACGGTAATTCATAGCTCTCATAGAGAGCTATGAATTATGCGTCGTCTCCCCCGACGTACAATATGATCGTATTGTACGTCCGGGGAGAGGAGTGACAGGCCATGTGCCGCTGGTAACAGAAGTGAATGCGGTCAGCCCTAGGAAGCACGCGCTGATCAGTGCGTGCTTCCAAAACAAATGGCGTACTGCGGCGCGTACAGCACGCATCCCAGTACGCCGTGTGAACATACCCATACAATCGAGTATAAGCCAAGAGAGGTTTTTTCAGCATAAAAAATGTACCGACAAAGTCGGCTTATACTTGAGTATATACGGTAGTTTTCTTCAAATACAATGAAAACTTGTCTAACTTTCACCTCCGATATCTTTCTATCTTCTGTTGTGAATAAGTTATGGTTATAACATTTCAAAATCATTGCATTCTTGTATTCTTTACACAGCATCCTGACTTTTTTGAAATTGGGGTTGTATGTAATAATGGTTTCAATTGTTTTAATCCAACTCGCTTTTATTTTTCCTTCAGTTTAACAACATCGATTCCATCACAGATGATACATTTTGCAAAGCAAATGACACCCGCTACATACGACCCAGACTGGATGAAGTCAGAATGGAAGGAAACCCAGTGATCTTAGGAAAATATCCAAACAGCTTCACCTGCCTGAGAATTTTACCTTATGGTTCATATTTTAAATAATCAGGCTGCACTCGAGTGTCTGAGTTACTTGCCCCAATTACCAATCAACAAAATAAATAGGTCACAAGTTTAAGATTTGTAAGCAGCAAATATTTTCAGTTACAATGGTTTAGTTAGAACCTATTTAACAGTATAGTGGTGATAACACAGTAGTGTATAGCTACCTCTATGCCACTGCCAGTGCTGGGGACGCATACAGCAACATACTGCAGCACGCTTTTATGGGAAAAAGAGTATAATAAATCTTTTCATTATGTCACAATAGGAACATAATCACTCAAGCTTTGAGCATCAGCCTTGAAAATAAAAACTTTTTTTTTTTTTTTTTAAAGTAATACCACTAACCTGAAAAGGTCTCCATTTCATAAACCTTTGCACACTTAATTGTAAGCTGTCAGCTTTTCCATGCTGCCTGAACCAGAGGCAGCGTGAAATAGCCACAGGCTACCTCAGTACTGTAACGTGTGTGGTTTACTCTGAAATGCTACAGCGTTTTAGAAAAAAACTGAGCGGGGCACAGGGAGAAGAGCAACAACTGAGCAGAGGAGTCGGATGTGCAGCTTCCTCTACCCAGTTCGAGGTTATCAAGCAGGACTATCACCTGTTTGCACATAAGGAGTGACCAATCCGTGAAAGGGGTATTCCAGCTCGTGTACAAAAATAAACTTTCAGGCACAATGGGGAACAGTGGTCCAGTCATCTAATGTGCAGCTTTTCCTGATCAGTTCAGCTTAGTTTGGTTTGCATAAAACATAAATAGGAAGTTCCTGGTGCCTAAAATAAACCCCCCCTCCCTTGTCCCAACAACTGTGTTCTTCTTCCAGACGAGCACATCACCTCTGCAACCACTGTAACATGAGTCTGTTTAAATCACTGTTTGGAGCGGTTTACTTTCCAATGACTATGTATATGAGTGTGACAAGGCTGCTACAACCAAAGCTTCCAAAAATTTAAATGGCTACCCACCTAGAATATAAGAGACCGCACAATAAAAATAAGACATTTGTCAGTACAATAACTGCTATGAATCCACTGATAGATACAGTGCACCATAAAGTTTTCTAAAAAAAGGTTTTGCAGTTTAGAAAACCTATGTTTATATACCTATTTGAGAATTCTGATTTCACAGAGGGTCCCGGGAGTTTCCCCATTTAGCAGTTACAAAGAGCGTTTCTCCAGTGGACCGGTCCTCCACGACACACACAACCCACTAATTTGATTGGGCGCTGTGTAATGCTTAATTTGCCCGCTGGTGGCGCTGCAAGGAGACTGAACACCTTAATTAGATTTAAAAATAAAATGTAAAGGGTTTTCAGGCAAATATTTTTAAATACAATGGTGGTGCTGCTAACGCAAGAAAATAAGGGAGGCCACATGTACCCATTCACTTCCTTTCCAGTGATGCCGCTGCCAGTGCTCTTGCAGGTTTTTCTATTACGTCTGGATGGAGTGTCACACTCCTGAACCTGCTGGTTGGCGGTTTCTGTCACATACCGTTATCCGACATCAGAGCTCTTATTCATGGACATTGATGCCAGGAAACGGCATGTGACTGCGGCAGCTAATCGGTGTGTGTAGCAGTGACGCACTGGCCAGAAGTAAACAGGAGACCCCAGCAGACCACTGGAAAGGAGGTGAGGAGAGTGGAGAGGTAAGTATGGTTTTATTTTCTTACAGCAGCACCACCACCAATGTATTTTAGAATATTCAGTTGGAAAACCCTTTAAAAAATTGTATTTACATAGCATAAACTTACTTTACAGTTCTTTATAATTCAGAGGGTTCAGATACATAGCAAATCAGACATTACAACGCACACAAGATAAGTAAGGGTCCTACTCACAAGGGCTTCTAGCTGTAGGCCACTGCTGGGGAACACTGTTTAATCAGCTTTTCATAAGTATGGATTGTCCAAAGTGAAAAAATCTTCAAATAAAACTGTATGCAACTTTAAGGGCCAGTTCACACGGCTTATTGCCAACGTAATTGCGGGACGGATTTCGCCCCGCAATGACGCCGGCTGCCGTGCAGGGGGGGCGGGGTGGGTGGCCGGCAGCTCGCCAGCCCCATTGCCATTCGTTATTCACGGCGCGTACACGGCGTAAATAATTGACATGTCACTTTCTCCCCAGAGGAGGCGGGATCCATAGTTCTCTATAAGAACTATGGATTACCGTAATGCCTGGGACGGATTTCAGCCATATTGGAGCGCAAATACGGCGCGCAATACAGCTGAAATCCGTCCCAGAATAAGCCGTGTGAACGAGCCCTAATGCAAGTTTCTTATGTACTCAGTGTTTCAACGCCTCACCATTTTCAAGATAGGAAACAGAGGCTTAAAACCTGCTCTGATTCTACCCAATTGATGCACGGCTCGTCAGGAGAGAGCTAACTCTGATAACATATAGTCTACTTTTATACCAAGACACATTTCTTTCTTTTAATAGGTTAAAAGCCAAAGCATCATGGTTCCACTATTTACTTCTCCATTGACCTTAATGGATACAAGATATCTGGTTTTCCAGTTTTCTACAATAATGTAGCAGGCTCCATAATAATGTCAGAAGCAAAAGAATATATAAATAAAATAAACAAAAAAAATATATGTGTAGCTTATGTTAAAAGATCCAACACGCTGTGTGAACATACCCTAACAGTTGCAAGCCCCCCCAAAAATGTAGTTTATAGACTTTTAGCAAATCTTCCTATAATGTGACCACCACAAATGACCAACTTTGGAACTAACGCCTTTGTAGCTACAGGTTGATTGCAGGCAATTTATCCAATGTATAAAACAATTGTAGGTGGTTGGTGGCTTTACTCTGTAAAACTGCTAAATGTATTAATTTCAGTATAATCCATGGTTACAAATTGCATTTCACAAAGTCTCTCTTGATTAGTGTGCAGTGGACCTACATGATGAAAATGGTGAACTAGTTGTGTACATGCTTACCTGTGAAATCACACTCATCATGAGGCTGTGGTCATTTCAGAAAATCGCAGCAATGTGTGAACACAGCCTTAACCACTAATATATAGTATATGAGTAGGAATAATTTCTCCTCTAAAACAGGGGTAAGTATATTACCTATCATTACTTTTCCCCTAAAATGTTGTTGTTAAATAACATATGACAACATGATTACTGCTGGCTTGCATGCTTTGTGCTTATTCCACTAGCAAATTACCACTAAGTCCAACCACTATTCCTAGGTTGTGCTCTGTAGATAAAGCTTACAATTCAGTCACTGTGCAGAAATCTCTGGAACCTCTAATAATGACATTTTATATTTTTTTAGTACAGTTTCACATCTTCTGCATGTTTTCGAGAGTTATTATTGCTAAAAACAAGAAAATATATAAGATAGTAAGAGCCTTGGTTGAGCCAAGTCGTAACAAAAATATGCCTCTGTACTTTACAAATGTATTTCTATAGTGATGTTACCATACAAGCATTAAAGTTATTTTACTGTCCTGTTTTATTCATCAGCGTGAAAGAATTATATGTATTGAAACATTGACTTTACTCCAGACATGTACAAATTTTGAGCAATTTAAAAGACTAATACAAATTAAAAAATGTTTTGAAAATTTTAAAAACATTATGGGTGACATGAATGAACGGGGCTGCGCCAGTTTTCTATTGTACTGTGAGTCAAAACGAATGTATGAACAGGCGCACTCCAAACTTTGGCGTTATAAGTCCCCTTGTAATGCGCCAAAGACACTTTGTAATGTGCCAAAGATTTGGGGCGTTCTGGGGGTGTTGCACCACATTCGTAGAAGTAGACACATTTATGAATCTTTAACATCAAATCTAGGCGCAGAACAGTTAGAACAACCAGTCCAAGTTAAAGGTGGTGCTTGAGACTGAGCTGTTGTATTGCTACTAGATTGTGCCTATATGTATGACCTGCAGAAGAACAGGTTCATACATTCTGGCACATTCTACACTGTCTTAAAGGGGTTGTCTCACTACAAGGATTGCTTTTTATGTTAAAGATCTTGCAAAAACAAGTCACTTTACAATACGTGTCCATTATCAGTGTCCTACCTATTCTGAGATATCCCCTCTTGTATTGGCTATAGCAGCTCCTCAGGTCGCTATAGCTGCAGACCTGTTTGACCTATCCTGATAGGCTGCCAGTGTCAAGTTGATGATTTAATGAAAAAAACACTAGAATCGGTTTTATCGTTACATCCTGTTAAGTTCACCAGATAGTGTGTTTGTGCTGCTTTTACTGTGTTATAGGAAGTCATATCAAGCAGCCAAGGGGTTAAAAGCTTTCAGAGAATCCTCTCTCGGATGATATAGACAAGCTGAGGAATGTTTGTTATCAGCTAGTGCCTAGCAACATTGCACAGATGCAAATTAGGAGATGTTATGAGATCTCACTTATAGTTTGCCATAGCAATAACCAAGCATATAATGATAGAATGACCATGTGATTCTTAATACTTACAAGATATAAACGGTTACTTAATAAAGCAGATTTATGACCCAGACTGATCCATGTGGGCTGTATTTCTCGAGCTCAAGCTGTCGACAGATAAAATCAATCAATTTTGACCAGAGATATCTAATTGAATAAGGGGTGGAACAAAAGATAATTCCACACCTGATTTATCATCTTGACACCAGCACTGGTTGCTATAGCTACAGACCTGGCTTCTACTGCAGCCTAGTGAACGACAGGAAACACGCCCCTGAATTCAAAATTAAACCAAGAAAACAGGAGTGCGGTAAGATGAATCAATGTAGTGAGACAACCCCTTTAAAGCTATTTAGAACTGGCCTATCAGCGGCAGGATTCATACATGTCGCCCTTTGACTTCCGGCAACAATACTTTGTGACTCTATTTTAAAAACTTATTGTTCATCATCCCACCTCCAGGGTAAAGGGGTTCTCTCACTACTAAGATTATGTTTCAACATATAGATAACAGTATATGAAGACATTTTCCAAATATATCGTTTTGTTTGTTTTTCTTTGTTGAGGAGATAAAAGTGATTTTATTAGCTCTGAGTGCACTTAGGTTTCTCTAGGTTACCAACCTGCTCTCCCCTGCCGTTTGTCTTATTTGATAGCAGGGATGAGGTCAGCACACAGGTCTGCACATAGAACCAGTGCTGTGGAGTCATTAAGCCAAAGCTCCGACTCCTGGCTTCCATTCCCTCATACCTGGCACATGTTTAATTGATAACTTTACTCTTGTAAAATGGTTACATCAGGCTTTTTATCATCTTAGGATACAATAATCAAGCTATTTAGGTAGAACAGACACTGACAAGCAAAATGATAACAATGTTTTGATCTTTTGACTTTCTGGCTCCATCTCTCACCATCCACTACAGCTTGGAACGTGAGACTACGATCATTTTATAGACAATCATCTTATCTATGTTATACATAAATTTTTAGCATCTGCTTAGTTCTGCAAATTCTTGTCATGTAACTGAACTGTTATTGTTTTGCTCCTAAAAATCAAAATGTTTATTTTTTTTATTATTTTGTTAGTATTTGGTAAATCCCCTTTGGCTTTCAGCACTGCCTGAATCCTTCTGGGCTCTGGATCATATGCAAGCATGTATTGACCAAAATCTGATCCCCGGTCTCTTCTACATGTTCTCAATCTTGGTGTAGACTGGACTTGAGTATGAATACAGCTTTCTCTTCAACTCTGCCCACAAGTGTTGATTGGGTTGAGGTCTGGGGACTGTGGAGCCCAATACAGCAACTCTACTTCATTGTCATTGAACCATTTCTTCACCAACCTTGACGTCTGCTTCAGGCCGTTGTCCTGCAGGAACACTATGTCGTCCTTTTCATACTCCTAGTACTCGAGTGCATGAAGTAACTCATCTTGTAGGACACTCACATAGAGCTCAGCATTGAGATCAACATCGTTCCTGGTCAAGTATCCAACATCTTTGGCTGTGAAACATCCCCATATCATCCGGCTTCCTCAATAGTTTCATCAATTTCTCGATCCATTTGTCCCCTTTATCTCTTGATTCTTCCAAACCCATTTGCCCCCATCACAGCCCGGTCTATTGACTTTCATCTCATCGCTCCAAATCACCCATTGCCAACCTTCCATTTTTTGTACTTTTTTGCAAACTTGAGCCAACGCTTCTTATGAAGAGAAATAAAGTCATGGCTTCTTCACCTTTTTTTGGGCCATCATTCCAGACCTGTGTAATGCGTGTTACATGGACGTCTGTGATCTCACTTTTACAAAGCATATGAGCCTCCTCCACTGCCGTGTCTGTCACGTTAGAACTGATAGACCTGGTTATGAACCAACTTATTGACTCTGATATTCTGCCTGGACGTCACCTCTTGGCTTCTGAATGGATGGAAAGACTTCATTTCATATTCTTCCAACTGTCATGGCATCACATGATGCAGTTTGGTAAGTTTCTTGGCCGAGAGATGCTATCGATGAGCTGGATGATGCTGCTTCTCTTTTCTTGGGAAATCTTCTTCGTGGCTGCTCGAACCAGTGACTTTTCGCTTGGGAATCAGCCTGATAACACACTGAGCTATTAGGAAATGTGAGAACAGGTTGTAATTTGTAGTAACAAGAAGAAAAAGACTGTTCTACCATCAGGAGCAAAACAGTAACAATGCAGTTACATGACAAGAGGATTGCCTATAAAATGATATTAGTTTCACATTTAAAGCTGTAGTGGATGGTGAGATATGAAGCCTCAAAGTCAGAAGTTCAAAACATTGTTACCCTTTTGCTTGTTAGTGTAAAATATATCTATTGGACACAATTTTAGAACGCAAAAAACTTAAAATTGTAAAGATGCAAAACGCTGAAGTGGGGAAAAAAACATTTTCAACAAAAACATCCAGAATAACATTTGTGGAGCGAGCCTATGAATTTGTTCTGAGAAATAGTATCGCCTCCATCATATCCTTCTTCATAGATGACCTCACATCTGATCTCATTATTTCCAGGCTAGAGAATGGACTCTCTACACTAACTTGGGTTGTTAGCAAAGCGGTGACCACATGGGTCTCTATTAATTTCAGGGTACAAAGGAATTGCTTCATGCAGTCAGTTTTGATGAACGGTTTAACTTCTCTACTTCTCTGAAAGCAAGTGAAAAATGTTGCTGAAATCTGGTCAATCTGTTTGCTATAGGAGCAGAAGCTTCTCCCTGCGGCAACACTTTGCCTGCTCCATTTCATCCAAATATGTTTCAAAATTAAACTCCTCATCTGGTGTGGCTGAAGATATGGAATCAGTGGCACTGGTAAGACCCAATTCCTCTTGGCACTGCATAGTACTGCTCCAATTTATTATATATTTTTGGAGTCGGTCCATTTTATAATGACTCCAACTCCACAGCCCCGCACAGAACTGCTGGCAGCTTGAGAGCTTGAGTGTTATCTGATCTTACAAAGGAGACTAATTATTTATGTTTACTGAAGCTTCTCTGAACTTTAAATAAACATCTCCTGCTCTCATGTCAGATAAATTCACAAGCCATTGTTACGGAGCGCACAATGCTAACCATCCAAAGCCTGACCAGGAAGAGGGAGGATACATGAATGAAAGCTGCTTTTGGCTCTGTGAAACAGTGTGGTGAGAGAACCCCTTTAACACTGGGTTATTTGTCTCACTACTAGCATTTGTTCTATTCAAATTTTACAGTTCTGCAACATGACATTTTACCTAACTTATTATAAAAACCTACGTACAGCAAAATCACCAAACTTTATTTAAACAATATACTAAAATACCCCCAAAAAAACAGAACCTCCCAAGATACAGCACAAATATAGAGCCTTAAAACTCATCTATATACAACCAAGTATGAAAAATTATGACAAATGGTATACATATATATATGACAGAATACCTCATCTTTGCTTTCATGAGAGAGGAGCTAAGAGCACATACTATCTCTTTATGCATATTTGTCTTGCGTTTCGTCAGAAGGGAAACTCATTTATTATAAGCCAAACCTTCCCTTCATCACCACAAATATGTGTAGCCATATTTGCAAACATAGATTCAACAATCAGTTATGTGCCGTTCTAAAAACCAGTGGTCCATTTTGTGTTTGCAATTCCTTATTTCCAATGCTGCAGCATGTAGTGCCTGTAGTACATGCTAGCGTGCACATTATCTGCAGCGTTTCCTGATTGTTACTCCATTAAAGGGGTTGTCTCACTATATTGATTCGTCTTACCTCAGTCCTTTTTTCTTGGTTTCATTTTGAATTCAGGGGAGTGTTTACTGGCTTCCACTAGGCTGCAGTAGAAGCTAGGTCTGTAGCTATAGCAACCAGTGCTGGCAGCCTATCAGGATATATCAAACAGGTCTGTAACTATAGTGACCTGAGGAGCTGATGCAGCACAAACAAGAGGGGATATCTAGGAATAGGTAGGACACTGTTAATGGACACATATTGCAAAGTGACTTGTTTTTGCAAGATCTTGAACATAAAAAACAATCCTTGTAGTGAGACAACCCCTTTAAGCTAGGGTATTTGAAATACTGTACATTTAAAACTAACTCATATTGAAAATGTGCAGTAGAAAGTAAAAATCTTCACTATATAGTGTGAGGGTTAATGCTAATATGTGTACATGTGTGTTTCCATAAGCTAAAGTTTGTTTATAAGAAAATACCAAGCTTTCCTTTATAAGACCATGCAGATATCCTTTTTGAGGACGTGAGGCAGAATTTTGAGGCATTCAAGATGGCCCGATTCCTGTATTACCCTGCCAAAAAAGCGACTGGTTTCGATAAGTCCAAGAAGCATGACTGATACAACCCAGAAATTTATCTTCCTGGCAATACTTTGAACCAAAAAGAAACTTTGGTAACCCTCCCTAGGGACTGTCCCATGCGAGGCCCCCCCCCCCACTGAATCCCTAAAAACTATGGGTGCCTGTGAATAAAAGTAAGGGGTGCATGGATAAGATTAAACCCAAAAAAGCGTCTGACTCTTTCTTTCATTGGCCCCCGTGCATTAGACCTGTTTTTGGTCCCGGAGGGGAACAGGAGTCCATTGTCGCTTTATGCCTTGAAAATCTTGGCCCCTAGATGGGGGGCTAAGGAGACCCCGACCCCGCAAGGAACGGATGCGAGTAAAAACCGGCAGCATCAAATGAGGACTGCAGCCTCAGGGGTCCGGTAATTGATAATTTTTATGTTTTTCATCCCCGTTGGCCATTTTGATGGTCTGGTTGTAATTTGTTCCCCCGGGCAGATCTGGGGGGTGGTCTTTTAAATGACTGTATAGTAAAAGGATCTGTAATGCCCACGTCCCGAACCATTGTGAAATGAGGGGGTTAAAGGCTGAGTCTTTTGAAGTCACGGCTTTTTTCCCCGGTAGGTTCGTTTAGCAATTGCTAAATATGCCCTCGGCAGTCTTGAGGGATAGTGGACTCTTTCCCTGTGTTACTAAAACAGGACAAGGTAGGTCTGATTAGCGTCTGCGCGGGCCCGGGGATTAAAAAGCTAAATCTCAATGGGGGAACTTTGGGAGGTTGGTAAATAGGGGGGTACGCCTACAGTAGGAAATTTACTGTGACAGCGGTGAACGGGACTATTGTTTTGGAGGTTTAGGGACTTTTATTATTTTGATAGTGTTCGCGGCTGAGGGCTGGCCCCGGGCACAAGTGGTGCACACTTTGTGTGTATTTACAGGAAATAGAGGAAAGAGGAGGTATCATCATTTTTTAATTTTTAAAAACGAGAACATAAGTTACCGCAGAAGTGAGTGCCGGGGAAAAATAGTTGCTGGAAAAAAGGGGAAAAAAAGTATGTAAATCTGCTAGGAGTTGTACAAACTTGTGGGATTGTCTAGAGGGGGGACGGCCCCAGCCGTAAAAGTGGCGGGAAAAATCAAAGAAGAGACGAGGCAAGTTGTGTGAAAAAGGGGGGTTAGACATGGCAAGCTCATTTGAGAGTTCAAGGGGACTGCAAAAAAGAAAGTTAGTTGAAGTTGAGGGTACTGAGGTTCTAGACGCTGAAAAGTTATAGGGTTTAAATGAAATGCCCGATGAGAGTTGTGATTCTAAGATGGCCGCGTGCCTGCGCCACCGCCTAAAATGGGCCCCCGTAATGGTCGGAAGGGGGTGGCCCTGTGATGTATGTGGAGAAAAAAATCCGGAGGGTGGAAAAATTGTGGTTGTGGTGCTCCCCGGGGAAAACGCCCAGAGGGCGACGCCTGAACCCCCCCTGCCCCGGGGCCCCTATACCCTTTAGTCACCCCCCAGGGGCAAGTATATCGGGTCCCACCACCCCCACCCGAGAGTATAGGGATGGGCCTAACCCCTTGGCCCGCTCGGAGCACAAACCCCCCACCCCCGGGCCGCGTGTTCATTTTGGGATCAAAAGAGGATGAGACCCCTGTTCCGGCCAATGCCGGGGGGGAAGGACCGAAGGTCGCCCCGAGTCTCCCCCCATACGGGTAGGGGACTGGACATCCCCCCAGGGAGTTCAGGGCTGCAGCCGTGTCCCCCTTTAAAAATCTTGGCAGGTGGCCCCCGGACAGGGGGATGTGTCCCAAATAAAGGGTTTCTCTAAACCCCCGAGTTTGGAGGCGGACTAAGTATACCAGTCCCCAACAAGAAGACAGATACGAAATGGGGAACTTTTGGGAAAACCCGAGTGTCCGAATGTTCAATCCCCCCCGAAGTGAACAAGTTTGTTCACTGTGGTCATGGAGACACCCCTCCCCCACAAAGTAGGAGCGATAGTGAGCCCAGCAAACACCGCGAACCAAAGCTGGGGATTGGCTGCGAAGCTCATTAGGAAGGGGGGCAGCCCGTCCAGGTGGAATTGCCGATTCTAGAAAAACAAGGGGAACCTTGAATGGGCCCCCGCGTGGTTACGGAGCGGGGGGCTCCCCTGTAAAGTCCAAATACACACCGTGGGCCCCGTTTTGACAGCAAGAATCCAAAAATAATAAATGTAGGGGCCCGTTAAACGTTTTTTAGGGGGCCGGGGGGGCCCACTTTTGTTTTACCCAAACCCCTATGGGGTAAAATTTTCGCATTTTTTGTTTTTTTTTAAAGGGGCCATTAATAAAGTCCCTTCCCTGACTTAAATTTTTCCCCTATTAACCCCCCCTTTCTGTATCAGACCCCTGCCCTGTAAATCTACTTGGAGGGACCTTCTGCATAATGAGGGCACAACCAGTTACTCCAGAAGGATAGAATTAGTTTTTTTGCCCCGGCATTGAAGATGGGATAGCTTTTACCTGTGCCTTTAGGCCTTCCTGCAGTTATGATGTCCCTAAGGGAAAACCGTGTCCAATTTTCACCTCCCATTCTAAACAGCTACCAAGGACTTATGGTTTTAAAGGCCCTGACGATGTTGGACTTTCCCCAGTACCTGCTGTGTCAGTTTGTCTAAGGGAAGAGCGCTTCCCCCGTTTAACAAATACCTTTGAAGTTTGGACAGGAAAAGGGCCCTGAAAACAGATCCAGACCTTAAAAAACGTGGGGCCCTAAATATCTGTACTACCAGAAACCCACGCCCTATTTCCAGTCAAAAAGAAGAAAAAAAGGGGTGAGCCCCAAAGGTACAGGTAGGCAAGATTTGGAGCAGTTAATGCAGCCACCTATTAGAAAACTCCAGGGGCCCCCCAAAACCCGAACACCTTGTTGTCCATGATGCCCTGCTGCTTCCGCTTCACGTTTGGATCTTACTAATGCGTCCTTCAGTGTCCCCTTTGAAGAAAAGAAAAATACTTTTTGCCTTCCCTTCCAAGGTCCAGTCACCTGGCCCAGGTGCCAACAAACCCAGCTATGGGGTTTTTCCTTACAACCAGGTAGAAGCCCCCCGGATGTTACGTTTCTTCAGTATGTGAATGACTCCCCCTGGGAGGAACCCTAGGTCAGGGAAGCTGAATCCATTTCGCTTCTCCAACATCTCCAAAAATAAACTGCAAGGGTCTCAAGATAAACTACAGTGGTGTCAACGAAGGTTATTTCCCTGGGGTCATTGTATTCCCCAAAGGAATAGAATTGACAGAAGACCGTGTCCTTGCCAAAACCCAAACCCCAAGTCCCCAGAGAATTAGCCCAAAACTCCAGTATTTTTAGGTCTGATCACCTATGTGACAATGGTCCAGAAGCTCAAGAAAATATGCAACCGCCTATGATTGCTTAAAACCGGAGACCAAGTTTCGAAGCCGCCCCAAACCCAGCAATCTATGACAACAGTAAGTGTTTGCGGCTCTACGGCAGCTGTCTCAAAAGCTCACCCCTTTGGGCCTTCCAGATACAACCCACCCTTTAAATTATTTGTTTCAGAGTCAGGTGGCACACCTTGGGCCCCAACTCAAGCCCTGCGGGGAAACAACGCCCCTTGGGTCTATTCGCAGTGGATCCAGTTGTCGTAAGCGCCCAATGCTAAAGGCTGTAAGCCGCACAGATTTTATGGAAAAACCGCAGCATCGTCCGGGACATGATGTAATTATTCAGGCCCCCATGACCTTGCTGTGTCCTACAGCAGACCTTGCCGAAGATTGATCATCAGCCCCCTCTACGCTTACATGCTCTTTATTATGCCCCCCAATGTGTCTTTTAAGCGGTGCACTGTTCTAAACCCACCCACTCTTTTTCCCACGGCCGGGGGGATGGGATGTGTTTGCAAAAAAGGGAAGATCATAGCATGATTCCCTTGAACTATGGCAGAAGAAATCCTCACCAGCACAGTGGTGACTGAAGAAATTCCCCCAAGGGATCTCAACTTGGGACAGAGGGTTAAAGAAAATTTTATGAAGCGGGATTTTCATACGGTTTTGCAATAACCCACGAAGATGAAATCCTCATGCAGAAGCACTGCCCCCCCCTTCTCGTCAAGTTGCAAAAATCAAGCTCTGGAAGGGGCCCTGAAAAATGGCTAAAGGCAAGACTGCAAAAATATGGATGACCCCAGATATGGGCCTACGGCATTGCACACGATTTTGGATAATCTAGAAGAATAGGGATTCATCCAGCGCAGGAACCCCTGTGAAGATGCAGTGCAAATCAAGTCCCTACTGTAGCCCCTTTAACTGCCAACCAAGGGAGCGTCCTGAAAATCAAGGTCACGGTTTTAAAGCGAAAAGCAGGGAAGAGGGGGAACCATACCGCAGACAAAGCAGCCCAAAACGGGCCCCAGGCCCGTGTCACCAAGTGGTGGATAGGAAGCTACTCCCATTAAAGGGAATCACCCCAGCTAAAAAAGAAAAAGGGGTTTTCCAAAGGGAAAAGGAACTGACCCCCACCGGGTGAGCTGGAAACCAGGGAAAGGCACCACGAGGGCCGGTTGGTGATGAACAACACCCCGGCCCCCGCCAAGGAGAAACAACAATGGAAAGGGAAGGAGCTACTCCACGGGGGAAAACCCATGGAAATACAAAGGACTTGTTTGCCTCCCCAGGCGAATGTACCCCGCTATTGCGGCTGGGGGCCCCTGGGGCCACTACAGAGGAAAGAACCCAAAATTGGCCTTGTGCAGAAGCTGTACTATGGCCCCAGGTTTTAGCTCCAGGTTGCAGCCTTCAATCAAGCTTGTTCAGTTGTGCCCCTGCAACCCATCCCTAAGCTCAAGTTCCCCTGCAGACTTGGCGAAGCCCGAATATCCCCTTTCCCAAAAGGGTCCAAGTGGACCCCATCCAGATGCCAAAAAAGTGGAAAATACGAATTGTCTTAGTGGCAGTGGAATGTTTTCAGGGTGGGCCCGAAGCATACCCGGCCCCCCATTTACCTCCAAATAACGGCAAGAAGTTGATTACTGAAATAGTTGTCGATTTGGAAAACCCTCAGGTGATCGGGTCAACCCGGGTCAGCATTTTTCTCGGGTTTTTGGGGAATTTTGGAACTGTTAGGGGTAGATTTGGGCCTCCACACCCTACCATCCCCCAAAACTCTGAGAGGTAGAGGAATGAATGGTCGCTGAAGAACAAACTTTGAAAAAAGACCCCTGTTCCCCATTTCCTTGGACAGAATTCTCCCAATTGTTCTGTACCCTTCAGGGAAACTCCACAGGGAAAAAAATGACCTGACCCCTTTGAAATTTTTGTTTGGTAATCCCCCCCCGTTTTGAAATTGGGGCGGAGTTGGTGGATACTGATAAACTGTTCCCAAATTTTTGATTGATTGTCCAAAGAGTGACTAATTTGCATGCAGAGTTTCTGCTTCTCTTCCAGAATTTACAGGTGAAATTTTAACGACTTCAAAACCCGGAGGGTGATGTATGGAAAAGGCACATCAGAAGAAAAATTTCCTAGAACCCCGATTTGAAGGTCCATTCACAGTGGGTTTTTATACCCGACGCGGTCAAATAGAAGGAAAAGCCAACTTGGGTCCCCGCCTTCCTGCAAAAAAGGGGCCCCACCCTAGTGTGTCTTGTTTTCCCTTATGTTGTGTGGGATTCTGGGAGGGGCAAGAGGGAGACCATATTTTGGGTGGACCTAAACCGAACGTTCGGGCCTTCTCATTTTGACTTCTGGATATTTTGCCCCCGATCCCAGTTTGTAAGAAGGGTCCCAATACTATAGGAAGCTTACAACCCCAAGGGCAATTTATTTGTGTGTGCCCCCCCCCCGGGAATAAAAATTGAGTACTGGGCCGAAAGTGGGGTGGAATTCAGGTGAAGATTGGGGATATAAACCCAAGGAGGGGGGACTGTAAGGATAAAGATGGGGACTTGTTAGTGCGGTTGCGCTAAATAGGGGCCCCAAACCCAAAGTTGGGGTAGTGGTTGCGCTCCCCGAAGATGTTACCCCCTCTTTTTGAACATTGAGAACCCCAACTCGGATGATCTGGGTGAATACGTCCCGGGGGCTTTTAACCGGGTTTTAAACCATCGTAGGCCCCATAGACCCCTTTAAAAATGTGTAGGAAAACCAACCACGCGACCCCCTGACCCCCAAAACGGGAAGGCAAATCTTCAACAAGTGTAGCCGATGTAGTCCCCCATCCCTAATTTTTCGATGGGAAGATGTTTCTCCATCGAGACACAGACATCCCCCCGAAAAGGGAAACTTGGTTGAATGGGTCAAAAACATATTATGGCCAAATCTGATGTTGGATGTCTGGTTGTGCTGGAGCCAAACCCAAAAGTGGAAAACCCACCCTACCCAATTAAAAAAAAATAATCAATTTTTAAAAAAAAATTACACAAAAACAAAAAAAAAAAGGGGTGGAAAATTTTTTAAAAACCCCCTTTTAAGTTTAAAACCCAAGGGTTCCCCCCAGGAGGGTGAAAGGTATTACCCGGCAAAATTTCCTTGCTTTTCCCTAAGATTCAGTCCAAAGACCTCTTTGGAATCTTCCAAGGGTTTTGTCGGAGAATTAACCCCAGGTGAACTTTCGATACACCCCTTTCTAGATGTCTTTGGTTGTGTGGAGTGAGATTTAAAAAGAGATTACCACCCCCGTGAAAGGTCATTGTACGCTGGTTAAGGTCCATGCCTTTTAGAGCCCCCCGGGATCCTGCTCCCCATAGGACACTTTTCCCCAAAGGAAAAGGAAAACAATCCAAAATTTTGAGGGGACTCCAAGTCACACAAGCATGGGGGTCCCCAGGGGGGGGTCCCAACCAGTTTAAAAACCAAGCCCGATAGGCGGGGTTTTTCCTCTCTTTTCCACAGGTTCAAATCAACAAAAAATTTTAGATTGGATTAATTATTTTATTATAACCCAAAACGAGGTTTTTCATTACAGCAGAGATGGATTTTCCAAGGTGTTACGAGGAGCTAGGCCCCAATACCAGTGACCCGCAGAAAAACCCCATTGGCAAAAAGACATGGTTTTAGCCAGAAAGGTGGAGTTTGTGGGATGGTAGGAGAAGAATGCTGTACTTACATCCCAGACAAACAGGGGGTGAAAAGGGAAGTTTTACCCTTGCCCGGGTAAAATTTAGGGAATTTTTCGAAAGAACTTAAGGAGAAATTTAGGAGTGGATACCCTTTTGGGGTAATTGGTTTACGGATTGGACTGGAGGGTGGAAACAATGGTTACAACAAATTTGTACAATTCTATGGTTTTTTTGGTGGGTTTTTGTTTGTTTTTGTGTCGTGTCCCCTTTTTAAAAAATCTTAGCCAAAAAAGCCTCTGGAGGAAAAAGGTGATGTTTCAATGCAAGAACAGGAACCCCTGATGCATGAAAAAGAAGTAATTCCCCCTTTCAAGTAAAGGAAATGCCAAACACAGAAGAATCAATTATTTTTGGGTTAGAACGGGGGACCCCAACGAAAGGTAGGTTAGTAGAGGAAAGGAAAGGGGTTGTTGATAGAAAAGGCTCTCTGCGAATCCCCAGAAGAAATCCCAACCCCCTCCCCCCGGGGTTTTTGAGCGCTCCCCAGGTAAATCTATGTAAAATTGGTTTGGTATAGGGGAAAGCTTGGATTTTAGGGGGGGAAAGTGGGGTTTAAAGTAATATGTGTACATGTGCTTTCCCAAGCTAAAATTTGTTTTTAAAAAATACCAAGCTTTCCTTTATAAGGGGCCCCTCAGATATCCATTTGAGGGTGATTTTGCAGAATTGAGGCATTTAAAATGGCCGCGATTCCCCTGTATATAATCCTGCCAACAAGCGGGCTGAGTTCGGGCTAATGTCCAAGAAGATGATGATACAACCAGAAATTTCATCTTCTGGCAACTACTTTGAACCCAAAAGAGAACTTTTTGCCAACCCCTCCCTTGGCTGTCCCTGCGCAGGCCCCCCGCCCACTGCATCCCATTATAACTATGTTGCTCGCTGAAAAAAGTAAGGAGTGCATGGGGTAAGATTGGACCAGAAAAACGCGTCTGACTCTTTCTTTCATTGGGCCGGGTGCATTTGACCTGATTTGCCAGTCCGGGTGGGGAAAAGGGATCCCTTGTCGCTTTATGACCCCTTTAAAAGTAAAAAGTACTTTCAGTAGGTTCACTATAATTCTGGGTCAAAATCTGTGTTTTTGTTTGTTGCCAAAAGGGTCGCCCTAGTTCAGTTTCATCTTTCTGGTCAGGCATGCTCAGTTTCAGCACTAGGATAGTGAGCCATGTATCTATGAAGCGGCAGGGAATGGTATGGGATGTAACTAGGAACTAATGTACAGGCTCACAAGTGCGGGAACACAATATGAGACGCACAAGAGGGTGGAGCTTGCCTCTATAGCAGCCAAGGGAACACAGGGAGAGGGGAACAGCCTGGAGTAGATGTCAGCAATGCATGATGGGAATTGTAGTCTGCTACCCATATAGACTGCTGCTGAAGAAAAAACCCACACTTGCTGCACTGAGGAGGAGCATATGGGGGGCAGCAGTGTGACAAAATATGTCAATTATAACCATTTTGAATGATTCCTATGAGTAATGACCCTGTGTCCCCTTCCAAGTTTTTTTGTCTAAACACCAGAATACCCCTTTAAAGGTAAAGTGCTTTTATTGATGGCTATGGTCATATGACTGACCCTATCAGACGAAACACGACGGACCGGGGCGCATGTTTGAGAAAGCGGAGCTGTTTGACCCGAAACGTCGCAGGTGACGTTTCGGGTCTCTACTTGGTCTCACTTTATTCAATTCACTTAAAGTGACATTTTTGCGGTTTCTTTGAGGTAAAATTTCACCTTTGGATTATTTATCAGTGTTAGATTCACACCAAAGCATCTTAAGTGCTTTCTCCACAGTGTATTCTCTCAAAGCCATAATGAATATGTAATCTAAACCATAAAAGAACAATATTTTGGAATTTATATTATTTTTCTCCAACAGAGAACATGAATGATACTTTCTTTTACATCCAGATAACCATATACATTTGACTTACCTAACATTTTTCAATAGCAAACTGGAAAGTTCTTATCAGACTTACATCAATAACAGAAGCAACCAAAATATGGAAGACAAAACTTGTACAGTATCCTACCTTAAACTGAGAAAATGTACTTTGACGATATTCAAACCACTCCGTAAAGACAGAGAGCGTTCGGAAAAAGCCCAGCAAATTCAGTGATTGATGTGTTCTGAAAAATATTATGCATAGAAGATAAAAACACAAAAGTTTTTGGTACACTTAAAATAAATGCTATGTGTACATGCCTGTTACATACAAACATCTCTATACAAGTCTAGTTTAACACAAAGGACCACATTCTGATAATTGGAATAAGGTCCATTTATCCAGGATGGTTCTATCTTAGGTATGAAAAATTGTTAGTGAATATTGAGCTTTTTAAAAGGGTTTTCCATTACTTTAATAAAAAAAAAAAAAAGTTCTCATGGTCAGGAGAGGTTAAAAATAGGGAGGTAAAAAAGTAACTTAGCTGTGAAGCCTATTCTGTTCTGCCCTGGTAAGGCTAGGTCCACACCATGGTAATCTCTTCGATAACCGATAGAAATATACTGACAGATACCACAATAGATCCATAGGTTAACTGCACATTTTGTTCGGCACAGAAAGCGTCTATGTTCGGGAAATAGAGCAGACAAAGGCCAGAAGTAACTAAGTTTGCCCTTTTGTTCCCTATGCATCCATCAGGAAACTTTTTCAGGTATCCAAACAGATACCCGCAAGGAAGAACCTAAACGTGGTGATAATCCAGCCCAACGGCCCACACCCACCATGTATGGAGAAGGCGGCTCAACCTCTACTACACTTCATACATGGTGGGTGCCAGCTGCTAACTGGATCAGCCAGGATCAGAGAACTTCAATCCCACCCTAACCACTTAGATTTTGTGATCACAGCACCTAAACCATTAGACCGAGGGTAGAGGCCCTCAAGATGTAATTAGAGTGTGGCATTGGGTCCAGTAGTGTGGTCGCCTAACCCTGTGCCTCTCTATGTGGCTTTTGTCATATTCACTGTGGTTGCTTTCTTGACCATCCTGGTCCTGCTTATATACAGTACTCCCTGCCTACTGCATGTAAGTGCTGGTCTTTGGAATTTGAAGGTGCTCCTTCTCTAATCAATGAGCTGCTGGCTCTCTAGTGCTTTCCAGTGTATTGATTATTCTGGGTACTTAAACTTGACTTGACCTTTGCTATTAGTCCATTGCAAGCCCTGACCTTTGGCTTTGTCCCCAACTATGCAAGAATTCCACCTGCCTCACCCTACAACCTGTCTGTTATGCCTTTGATCTGCTTCTTTTCTTTTTTACCATGCCCAGATGGCAGCTTTTGCCACGGGTGACCGTATCAAGGATAGTGACTTGGGAGTTCCCTCCAGTGAAGTTCAGATCCCTGTGTAGGGGTTGAAGGGTGAATACCAGGGGTTTCCTAAGACTCTATTCCTTGGTGCGGCTCTACACTAAAGCCTGTGAGTGGTTTGTAGGATCCACTGCAACTCTGGCAAGTTGTGACACATTACATTGGGCTAGTAATTACTTAGCCTAATGTATTTGCAAAACGAAACAGAAAAACCTTAAAGGGGTTTTGCCACGATGTAATGTTGACGTGGGATCCTCCAAAATGGGTATTTATTCACTTTTCTAAATATATGTGATTAAAAAAATTGCAGCCTGAGAGAGCTACAGGCTGCCTTACCTGCCCTTAGTTATTTAAAAGCTTGCATTAGATACGACCAGGCAGAGTGACAAGAGCTGCTGGCCGGGCTTGCGCAGAGCACACTTGTTATCTGATGAAAGGGAGATGAAGAAGCTTTCAAGAGACTGGGGAAAAATATGTTGTCTTTTCTATACAGAATCCACTAGTTGTAGTGTGATTATCTGAGTAGATCCCTGCTTTATCTGATGACAGGGAACATGAAGGAGCTTTCAAGCTACTGTGGAGAAAGGTGTTGTCTTTTGTATACAGAATCCACTAGTTGTAGTGTGATTATTTGAGTGAACATTGCACACGATCCCTTATGCATGGGTCTGTGCTCTGACCAGCTCTCTCTCTCTTGCTCAGCTCAGCCTTTGAATGTTTAGCAGATAAGTCACAACCTGGCAAAACCCCTTTAAGGTAGACTAAAGAAGGGCAAAAAATAGGGAAAAAAAATCCTCTTCATTTCATAAGCCCAACAGAATGTAAATGTTGACGTTTTTTCTTCATATTTAAATTACATGTGTACATTTGTATTGAAATTCTGTCTCTAGTTTTATATCTAAAGGGGTCACCAAGGAGCTTGCCTGTATATACTGAACAGCTTTGTCTACAGTAGCCATCTTTGCAATACATAAAACCTTAGAACCTATAGAGGTCCACATTCCTTTCCAACAGACCATCATAAGCAAAGCATTGCCTCTAATTTCAATAAAATCCCTTGAAAGTGCTTACTGTACTGAAAGACTTTAATTTGGATATGATGAGACTTAGGCCATTCTACAAGATTATTTGGTGCATATGGGACTGAGCATAATAACTCCAATTATACTATTCACATGTATAGTATGGTAATGACATATGTCTACCCATGGTCTCAAACTGAAGGCAAACTATGTAAAAGCTAATGAAGAAATTCACTGAAAACAGAATTTCTTTTTTGTGGACCTCCCATACATAGGAAAATTCTGCATTCCACACTATGTACTACAGCACTGATTCCAGTAACTGATTAAAAGATAAAAATAATAGTCAAAAATGTATAAAAGAAATGTTAGCTGGAAGTCTGGTTCATACTACCACAAGATTTTTTTTTCTCTTTTACAATTGTTTTATTAAAAGAGTAGGAGGTAGCAAATACAAAGAAAATATAGTAGTACGTGTATAACATACATTACACAACAATTAATGTAATATGTATTCTGTAACATTTATACCGTATCTGGCAAAAGTATGTCCACCCCTCACATTTTTGTAAATATTGTATTATATCTTTTATTGGGACAATACTGCAGATACGACACTTTGATACAATGTAAAGTAGTCAGTGTACAGCTTGTGTAACAGTGTAAATTTGCTGTGCCCTCAAAATAACTCAACACACAACCATCAATGTCTAAACCACTGGCAAAAAAAAGTGAGTACACCCCTAAGTGAGAATGGACAAAAAGTGCCCAAAGTGTCAATATTTTGTTTGGCCACCATTATTTTCCAGCACTGCCTTAAAGGGGTTGTCTCACCGCACAGTTTCAGAGCCAAAAGCAGATTCAGATTCATGCATGCGGTTTCTTCCTGGTAAGGCTTAGGCTGCTTCTACGGCAGTGATTAGTATATTAGCTCGGCATTCATAGCTCTCGAAAAAGTACTGACGTGAGAGCAGGAGATGTTATCTATAAGTGCTGACCCAATCACACAACTAAAAAAAAAAAAAAAAAGCCATGTGAACATACCCTTAAAGGGAACCTGTCACACTGAAGATTTCTAGCTGATCTGCTGGCAGCATGTTATAGAGCAGCAAGAGCTGAGCAGATTAATATATTGTTCTGTAGGGAAAGACTCAGCAGAACTTGTATGAACATGTATGAAAACTATCTTGTTCTAAAACTTTCTTTGTTGCCCATAGCAACCATTCAGAGCCCCCCTTTCATTTCATATAGTGCTCTGAAAAGATAAAAGGTGCGCTCTGATTGGTTGCTGTGGGCAATAAAGAAAATCTTAGACCAAGGCAGTTTTCATACATGTGGCCTTTGGAATTTATTCTTTTAAATTCTTGCTTATACTGGGTTAAGGCGTCCAGTAGGCGGTGTTATCAGTGACTGACAGCCCACCTTGTTTGAGCGTTTGTAGAGAAATGGCTGTCAGTCACTGATAAGAACGCCCAGTGGACTCCTTAACCTAGAATAAGCAGGAATTTAAAGGAAAAAAATAAAAGTTCTATTAAATCTCTCCCCAAAGAACTATATATTTATCTGCTCAGTTCCTCCTGATCTATAACATGCCACCAGCAGATCAAATAGCTTTTTCAATGTACCATGTTCCCTTAAAAGGTCTGATGAATCCCACCTGAAACGTCTATGTAAGGGATACTACATAAGAAGTGTGATTTAGGCGCGTGTTCGTTTGCCGGTAGAATTGCTGTAACTAGGTTAGACGCAGGTCATTTGAGTGTGAAGATTCTAGGCTATTATCCCTCTGCCATATAGTATTATCAGAATGTCAGAACAACAAAGAAGATCAACCATTAAACATACTTGCCAACTCTTGAAAGTGGAAAAGCAGGAGACTGAAGAGGGTAAAAAATTTTGCATGGACACGCCCATCTTGATGGTGTGCCACGCCCTTCAAAAAGCCACACCCACTCCATCTAACTGTATAACGGCTTTGGAAGAAAGCCAGGTAGATGCCCCTTCTAGCCAGGTAGTGCCCTTATAGCCAGGTAGTAGCCCCCTATAACCAGGTAGTGCCCGTTACAGGCAGGTAGATGGCCCTTGTAGCTAAGTAGATGCTCCCTTGTAGCCAGGTAGAGCCCCCTATGTAGCCAGGTAGATGCCCCTTTTGTAGCCAGGTAGATGCCCCTTTGTAGCCAGGTAGATGCCCCCTTTGTAGCCAGGTAGATGCCCCCTTTGTAGCCAGGTAGATGCCCCCTTTGTAGCCAGTAGATGCCCTCTTTGTAGCCAGGTAGTGCTCCCTATGTAGCCAGGTAGTTCCCCCTATGTAGCCAGGTAAAGCCCCCTTTGTAGCCAGGTAGAGGCCCCCTATAGCTAATAAAACTAAAATAATAAAAGCCACTTACCTCACCAGGCAGCCGCGCGTCACACCCACTGCGACGCTGATCTGTATGTACAGCGCACACCGGCGCTGTACATACAGGGGGAGAAGGGAGGAGGGGAACGATCCCTCCTGCCTCCTCCCTGCACAGTAAGGGAGGCTGTGGCCGCTTCACCCGCCTGTAGGAACGGTCCGGCGGTGCCAGAGTAGCGTCCTGACACTACTCTGGCACCGCGGCCATTTAAAGAACCCCCGCTGCCTGCTGGCGGCGGGAGGTTCGCCAACTCTGCCGAGGCGGCGGGGGGTGACCCCCATTAGCGGGACCCTCCCCCCAAAAACGGGAGAGTTGGCATGTATGCCATTAAATGAGAACTAATTGTATAAGCATAACCCATTATAAAAAAAACAGTGACTTTAAATTCTATTACATAAAAAAGTAATAAAATATACAGCTATAAAAAAAACAAAAAAAAAACACCAATTAACAAGTCCACAGAAGAAAACTATACTCGACCCACAACTGAGTGCAATTCTTTGGATATAAAAAAAAAAATAATTGATTTTAAAGAAACCAATGAGACAGAGATTGGTTATGTAGTTTAGGGAGTATTGTATGCTATGCAAGCAGTAGAGGGTGTTTTGTGGGGCCTAAGAAGAATTCCAGAAATAGGAGATGAAATATAATTGTATGGGTGACTAGAGTCAACCTTAATTTAGCTAAAGTCGGGACTGAATCACAGCATTAATGTGTTCACCTAGGGAAAAAAAGCCATCAGCAAAGCTACAGAATCCAGCATAATGGTAATGAACAGAGTTTCACGAGAGGGTATAGAGGATGTGCTTCATAAAAATTGGAAACTCAAAGCTAGAATAACAATCCATGCCACTGCATCAATAGGAAGATAAAGTTGAAACATGTCCTATGTCCATACATTGCCTATTAAGTATTATAACTTTCTCTAACCACTAAGAATGACAGTATTTTCAGGTGGGCTAAGCAGAGCATTGAATTTCTATGTGCCTGCATTTAGTATATGCAAACCTGGGCCTCTTTTTCTAGAATTTCGATAATTGCAGTTCAGTACCAAGGCATGAAAAGACCCTATTAGAGCCCCAGAGTAGGTGGTTTAGCAGGCACCCAATAAGCATCTTCAGCAGCAAACTCAGTAGAACAGCAGCTATGTCATTGAACTCATACAGGTCTCTAAATCATTAGCTTTCTATGTCCTGTGACAGAGCTACCTTAGGAGGTCACATGTTTATGCCACTAGGTGGACTACAGCAGGATACCTGCGCACATGCGCCTCCGAGGAGTCTTGGTGGGGGAAGCCAGCTATTTTGGGTCTGCTAACGTGTACGTCTTGAGGAAAGAAAGTTTCTACATAAACATAGAAAGGGATTCTTTACTGTTAGAGCGGTGAGACTATGGAACTCTCTGCCAGAGGAAATTGTCATGGTGAATTCACTAACAGAGTTCAAGAAGGGCTTGGATGCATTTCTGGAGAGTGATAACATAACATTATAGTGACTAGGACTCTGAAGAAGGGTCTGGATACATTTCTAGATGTAATATAACAAGTTATAGTGACTAGGATTCTAGAGGGGGGTCGTTGATCCAGGGATTTTTCTGATTGCCAGATTGGAGTCAGGAATTTTTTCCCTAACATGAGGTCAATTGGCTTCTACCTCATGAGGGTTTTTGCCTTCCTCTGGATCAACACTTTAGCAACACTTTAATAAATGGGCTGAACTAGATGGACGTATGTCTTTTTTCAGCCTGGCAAACTATGTAACTATGTACTTAGTATGGCCAATACCCAGCTGTTACGGGCTGACTTTTCCAGGAACGGCTATGGCATTGGGTGGGTGGCTGTTCCAGGTAGGTCTCTGGAGGCCTATTAAAAGCCTGGTACTCCAGGTAATTAGGTGGTCTGCTACCCGGCAGTGGAGCTGGAAAGAGGCTCTTGCCCACAAAGGCTTGAGAGAAGCCGGAACCCAGAAGGAGACTGGATAAAAGTATGGGAAAGTGTTTTGTGGGTCTGGATTATAGGTCCAGACCACTGATAGGATCTATAATTGTGGTTAGCCAATGGCCTTTATCCTGTGCTTGGTTAAATAAAGCTGGCTGAGGTCAGTTTTGGACAGAAACTGTATGGTCCGTGTGATGTATGTGCCAGAACCATTTACCAAAAGCGGCGATCCGTGAGCGAAGTAACCCCCGAGGCAGCTGGAAGAGAGTGAGCCTCACAGTGCAAAGATGTACTTTTTGATGTAGCTCAGGTAGAGTATTGGGAGTTATGTATTCTTTACTCTTTAGCCTGTGTTAACCAGTTGCAGGAAGCAAACTTTAATACTTTACCTTGTCCTTAAAGATGGATATCCATTTAATTTCCTCAATTTTGCTTGTGAGCATGGTCTTAGAAGAAGCAAACACCACTAACAGGTTTTAGGAGACTTCACAACAGTAAGTTCACTTTCTGACCATCTCTTTTCCAAATATGCTCCCAGCTTTAACCTCAGCCAGTTCAGTGGTTTGGCCTCGCTGCGTGAATGAGCTTCAGTTGCCATCAAGGCTTGAATTCCATGCAGAATCTTTAAAAGGGGCAAAGAAGCAAAGTGAACTGTACAGGTTGGCTCTTCAGTAGCTATGAGCTGACGGTGCATGAGAATGAGGATGGTGGTGTCTGCAACTGTCCTCTCCTTTCACTACTATGGGAGTTCTGAATATTGTCGAGAGTGTGTGTTGAGCTAAATTCGGGAACGTCCATAGAGGTAAATGGGGAGCTGCAAGCACTGCCCTCCTCATTCTCATGCCCAGTCAGCTTGCATCTACCGGAGAAAACCCATTTCAATGGGTTTTACTAGAAACAACATTTACCCCCTAGCCATAGCATAGGTGTAGATTACTGAAATGGAGTTACAGTTGGGTATGCATATTGCTAATCCATTACAAGGCTATAGGACTGATGAAGTACACAGTTTAACTACTTTGGTAAGTCCTTCAGACTTCAAATGGCACATGACCCCCATTCTCAAGATCAGTAGGAGTCTCAGCAATGGCTCCTCCAGCAATCAGACACTCACGGCTAAAGCGATAAGCCTGGATACATTCCAGAGATGACAAGGAGGAGTTATCCATCTGGAAGCTAAATTAAATAGCAGGATTGCAAAAAAGGCCTCAGAAGTCCAGCTACTGATGTTTCCTAGAGCCTGCAGAGGATGGCCACACTGGTATCTTGTGTCATTAAGCTGTTAAAACTAGTAAAGAGACTGAATATGTCCTGGGGCTAGCGGAGATGACTCCTGAAAAGATGGATGGTAATATCAGCGTAAAGTAAACAGTCTTATCTTTCTTCCTAAACTGACCCCACACAGGGTCTATTCTCAGACAAGTCTTGCCATGATGGCTCTACTAATATAATACAACTCTTACCTAAGTTTTAACTTTCTGCATTGAAGAACATGGTATCTGCAACACCTTTCTGTATTTCTGTAATAAAAGGCAAATACCACAGCTCCTCCCTGATAGTCAAGGGCTATTTTTTTTTTGCATATGAAGAAATGTACTAAACAGAGCAGGACAACTAAGGAAATCTCATGACTAGATCCATCATCAGGTATGACAGTTTTAGGAGTATATTAGGTACAACAGAAATGAATAGGAAACTGGAGGAAATGGTAAAGTCTTCTGGTTGCTACTGCTTCATCGGCTACCACCAGCTATTCAGTCACCGTTATGGAATGCATTTATTATATGGAAAAAGCATAAAAACTGAAGCAGTAGAAGAGTAAATGCATAGGACTTAATCTTACCGGGACACCAGCTTTATTACATCTGAATTCTCTTTCCAGTCCATTTGGATATTGATATGAATGATCTCGCATTTCTCAGTCTGGTAAAACACAATGATTTTAACAGTTTAAAAACATAAATTCCTGACAGAAATAACATCTTCATTTCAATGTATTCAAGAGACACCAATATAGCAACATTGACGGACACATAACACTGCCTGGTACTGTTTCATTGAACAACCCAGGTGTAAAAGCGAACATCTATTACACACACATATATATATATATATATATATATACACATATACACATATACACACACATACACACACCCCACACACACACAAAAATCCATGGCACTCAAATAAAAATCAGTCAATGGTGGTTTATTCCTCCATCCCAATAAGCGACGTTTCAGCGCTTCAACCCCCTCACGAAGCCTTTTTTGTCAAGCAAGGCTCCCTTGACTAAGGCTCCAGGAGGGGCTGAAACGTCGCTTATTGGGATGGAGGAAAAAAACACCATTGACTGATTTTTATTTGAGTGCCATGGATTTTTATTTTGAGCCCTTTACAGTCGGGGCTGTTGCTGCTGGCAGCACCTGCTTCTTCTCTGTCTTTTGGAGTGCTGCTTTTTCCTGTGGACTACTATATATATATATATATATAGATATATATATATATATATATATATATCTAGATACCAGTCATATGAAAAAGTTTGGGCACCCCTATAAATCTTAATAATTTTTAGTTCTAAATATTTGGGTGTTTGCAACAGCCATTTCAATTTGATATATCTAATAACTGATGGACACAGTAATATTTCCGGATTGAAATGAGGTTTATTGTACTAACACAAAATGTGCAATATGCATTAAACCAAAATTTGACCGGTGCAAAAGTATGGGCACCCCAACAGAAAAGTGACATTAATATTTAGTAGATCCTCCTTTTGCAAAATAACAGCCTCTAGTCGCTTCCTGTAGCTTTTAATCAGTTCCCGGCTCCTGGCTGAAGGTATCTATTGACCACTCCCCTTTACAAAACAATTCAAGTTCAGTTAAGTTTGATGGTCGCCGAGCATGGACAGCCCGCTTCAAAGTATCCCACAGATGTTCAATGATATTCAGGTCTGGGGACTGGGATGGCCATTCCAGAACATTGTAATTGTTCCTCTACATGAATGCCTGAGTAGATTTGGAGCTGTGTTTGAGATCATTGTCTTGCTGAAATATCCATCCCCGGCGTAACTTCAAATTCATCACTGATTCTTGTACATTATTCTGAAGAATCTGCTGGGTACTGAGTTTAATCAAGCGACCCTCAACTTTAACAAGATTCCCGGTGCCGGCATTGGCCACACAGCCCCAAAGCATGATGGAACCTCCACCAATTTTACAGTGGGTAGCAAGTGTTTTTCTTGGAATGCTGTGTGTATATATATATTTCTCACGAAGCTGAGCATACTGTACTCCAACACATAACTCCATGCCCTAGTAGCGCTCACAACCTAGTTTCACCATTTAACACATAGTAGGACCAATGATTATAGAAAGCCATTATCATTTTGGAAAAAAACATTAAAATTATTGAATCATCATGTATACCAATAACTACTCTAAGGCTTGTGAAAAAAGTACCCCACTGGGCTATTCTCTTGCTCGCTTTTCACATCATTTTTCATTGTATCCAGTACCTGTGGCCAAATATTCTTTCCAGAATGAGCTCTTCTGCAGCTAATGTTGTCAAGCATTTTTTTTGGGCGTTTCACAGTTCTGTTAAGAATAAGACCTCTGACCATCTCTTTTCCAAATATGCTCCCTTCACAAAGCATCTCTGGGCCCCTTTCTACTCCTCAGACAACAAGCCTTTAAGAGGTTGTCTCAATAACGACATTGATGGCATATTACTAGGATATGCCATTAATGTCTGATAGGTGGTGTCCCAGAGGTGGGACCCGGACCGGTCTCCTAAATGAGCCCTGAAACCTCTGCGTTCTAAATGGTGAGGTCGTCGGGACCCTTCCATAAACATACAAAAAAGATTCAGGTAAACGCTCACCGGTAGTAAGGCTTCATTAGGACTCTTCCATAGACATGAATTGGAGCTCTGATTACAGCCGAGCATTGCCGATCAGCTAAGCTTGAAGCTCCCATTCATGTCTATGGGAGAGTCCCATGTGTCTAAGAGAGCAGCCAGCTGAATATCCTCAGCATTGTTTTTGCCCAGAGACCATCGGTTGCATAATATATATATATGTATATATATATATATATCTATCTTCTTACCTCATCCTACACTGGTACATGTATCCGCTACAATCAGTACTTTCCATACCCTACTCAATATCATGATCTCTCTTCCTAATAACCATTATGATCCCTTATGAATAAGGTCTACTTCTTACCGAAACCTCAAGGATAAGATCACATAACCCTATCTTATTTTGTATGGAATGTAACACACTGTACCATACACACTATACCAATTCCTGACAAACACTGTTTTATATATATACACATGTAAACAATTTTCTCACGATAAATACACCTTTTAAAGAATTATTGAGTGCTGTGGATTTGTAACATCATATGGGAGTCGTGGGCAGCTTAAACATCTTTTGATCAAAATATGTGAACTGAGAATCTCAAAGTTTTTTCATGTATGATAGATAGCATAAATGCTTCTTTAGGGATTTCCACGTTGTGTATTGCCCTTTTTGCAGTAGTGTGCCGCTGTCAGTGGGGTGCGTGTGTACATGTATATATATATATATGTGTGCCGCAGCCCTGCCAGTGGCACCCAGGTTTGCATATGTTTTTCAGAAATGTTTTTTGTGCAGAACCATACGTTATATTTGGTGTATATTGATTTTAACCTATATGGGGAGGAAGGGGTGCCTCCATTTTGGTTTTCTGCACCTGCCCACTCTCACAGGCTGTCATAAGAAGTGCAGCTTGCAGGTTGGGTGTTTTTATATTTTTTTCTCTCTGCATAATGGAGGTCGGTTGACCCAGTGAGAGGCCTGGATGTGGCTCTATTGAGAGTAAAAAGATAGCATAGGACTGCCCGATTTGAGTTCACGTTGAAAGTCGTGGGCAGCTTAAACATCTTTTGATCAAAATATGTGAACCGAGAGTCTCAAAGTTTTTTCATGTATGATAGATAGCATAAATGCTTCTTTAGGGATTTCCACGTAATGTATTGCCCATTATGTGGGAGAGTCCCAACCACCTATCCTATACAGAGAGGTTTCAGAGCTTGGTTAAGAGATATTTGGAGTCCCAGGCATGGGACCCAGACCTATCAGACATTAATGTCTGTAGTGAAACAACCACTTTAACCCCTTAAACCGAACGCCTGAAAAGTAGTTAATGACCAGAACATTTTTTTAGTTTTTGCCTCCTTGCGTTTCAACAGTTGTAACTTTTCTATTTTTTCAGTGACGCAGTTGTATGAGGCCTCGTTTTATTTGAGACGAGTTGTACTTTATGGGGGAAAAGTTTAAATTCACTTATAAATAATTGCAGAATTTTTTTTCCAATTTTTATTTATTTTTTTTTTTTTTTTTACACCTTTTTACATTTCCCCACTTAATAACTTGTTAGATTAATTTTCCCAATGGTTATTACCCGTCATGTGGGGTAACCAAAAAATCGTGTAGGTTTTTTTTTCTTTGGGGTAAAGTATGCACAAATTTTTTTTTCATTTAAAAATTTTACTTTTATTTTATTTATTATTTTTTTTTCACTTTTTTTTTTTTATTTTTTTTTTTTTTAAATCCCCTAAAGGGAGAAAATGTTTTTTTTTTTTTTTTTTTTTTTACAATTTGTAATGGGATTAGCATATTCATATATGCTAATACATTTTAATTTAATATGACACAGGCGTGATCCCGGGGCAGACACCAAATGTGCCCTGATTACTGGCTTTTTGCACAGACAGCCCCGTGGCTACTTTTAGGTCCCCCCGGGCTGAATGTGCAGCCGTTCCCCCGGGGCCCGTGGGCCCGCCCGGGGGTTCCCTTTACGGGCCGAGCAGGGAAACCCTTTTGGGTTGCGCTGCCGGGGGGCGAACCGCAGCAATCAAAGGGTTTTTAAAAACCATGGGCGGGGCTCCCCCATACCCCCGGGGCTTGCAGGGCTGCGCTGGGAAACAGGGCCTTGTTGTAAGGCCCCGTTCTCAACGCTTTCTGCGGTGGCCGGAGCGCAGAACCCCCGATTTTCTACAGCGACGTCAAAAAAACGTCGCTGCAGGGCGAACGACCCCAAAAGCCTGCGTCAAAAAATGGGGGCGGGGGTTTTTAAGGAGTTGTCTCCCCCTCAAACCATTTTATCCCCAGTCCCGTTTTTCTGTTTATTTTTGAATTTAGTGTTTTCTGGCTTTTTTTCTGGGCCCGCCGGCCCCCAGCTGCTGATACCCCCAGGGGCTGTAGCTATAGGGAAAAACCCTTGCTTGGGGCCTATAGGAAAGGGGATTTGAAAAAATCTGTAGCTATTGCGACCCCCAGGGGGGTTCTAGGGAAAGGTAGGACAATGTTTTAAAGGGGCAAAATTTTTGCAAAAAGTGAAATTTTTTTTGCAAGTTTTTTAACATAAAAAGCCCAACCTTGTAGTGGGACGGGCCCCTTTAAGTATTTAAAATTTAACAAATACAATTCTTCCCCTGTGTAATAGAGGGATTTTTTGTCAATTTTTAAAAAAAGAATCTTTTAATTTAAAAAAAAATTAAAATTTTAACTTCAGGTCAATAAAGGAGTCTTACTACCTATCCCCTTTACAGTTAGGCCAAATACAGAACCACTACTAAGAGGGTTTTACCATGCCATAAAGTGATATCGCTATTCCTTGATTTTAGAATGGTTAGAAGTCTGATTTCTAGGACCCCAACCATTCCTGAAAATGAGTGGGAAGCAGAGCTGGTTTACTGCTATGTCTCCTTTGCGGAGTTTGTCCTATGGCTACCTACTATGTGGGGCACTGCAGCACGCACCTATTCACCTAACTTGGGGGGCAGCTGCGGGTTTTTCCTTTCCCAGCCAGGGGAATTTGGGGGGGATCTCCCCTTTGGGGAAAACTAAAAGGGGTTTTTTTCATGTAGAAAATTTTTAAAGTGGATTCCGATTTTATTTTTCCTGTCAAAATCCACCCTGCATGAGTAAAACCTCGCTTGTTGTTTACACAGTGCTGATTTTTTTTTTTTTTACACTAAGGGTATATTCACACGATGTATTGCGGCACGTACACCCGGCAGCCCACCGGCCCCACAGACATGCGTTACTCGCGGCGCGCGTTCGCCACGAATAACTGACATGTCACTTATATCCCCGCGCGTACAACACGATCGTATTGTACGAGCGGAGAGAGTAGGCGTAATCCATAGTTCTCTATGAGAACTATGGATTACTGTAATTTTGGAGCGCATCTCGCCGTGTATTAGAGTGCAAATACGCGACAAAATGCGTGCCGAAATTACCTTGTGTGAACATACCCTAAGGATTTAAAATCTGTGGTGTGGCCAAACAAAACAGACATGTCCATTCTATGAAGCAGATCCTCCTCAGAGTCCACTTCGAGCTGCCATGACGCGGATTAACTGCACTGAAATATAGCTAAACCACATCCAAATCAGAGGTGAAACCTACCTCTGCACAGTTAAATCCGTGGCAGAAATCCAAGCTACTATCTCAGATTCTACGTCTGATGGAAAATGCTCGGGTGTAAACATGGCCTAAGAAGGGGACAGGGTATAAAACCAGCACTGCAGACTCTACATTGACAGGACTGGTGGGGGCCCCAGTGGTCTGACCCTAATGATCAAACAGTGATGGCAGATATAGCAAAGAAATAACAGTCTCAATGCAGACAAAGTGCAAGAATTGTATAAATTGCTACCAAACCCTCTAAAGCACATGAGATTTTTATGACGCTTGAAAGCAATCCATTGAAGTGGCTTTAAAGATTCTTAAGTACAAGACTATTATCACAAAGACTCCTTTTAGTTGTGTAACATTTAGATAATAACATGCACAGCAGTTACGCAAATTCAGATTCTTTCAAGTCTTTAAAGTGGCACAACTTGTGGAACTTCAATTTGTCTGTCTATGCACTAAAGTTAAAAAGTCACACTAATGAAAACCTACTGTTCTAGAGGAGCAAATGTAATAAACTGCTGCTACCTTGTGGTGACTCGGTGCTAATACACTACATAACACTGCTGAGCAGTCATGCCTTTATCAATTAAAGGGGTTGCCTACTTCATAATACAATCTTACAGCCAGCTACTTGGGCCCCAGTAAAATAATAAAAACTTATAAGCACCTTCCCCTGGTTCCTAGTTCCAGTGCTGCCTCTCTGCTCTTCATTTTACCTTCTGCTACTTACGAATGGGGACATCACTGCTGCCGAGCCAAGTCTCTAAATACATCACCATTCAGAGCTCTTCCCTTTCGAACGGTGATGTAAGTTAGTGGCACATGACTGTTGCAGCAAATCAATGGCTGAAGTGGTGACCTGCCCATTTGGAAGCAGGAGATGGTAAACAGAAGACCAGTTAGATGCAACGCTGGAACCAGGGAAAGGTGATTATAAGTTTTTTTAATGGGGCTCAAGTGGCTAGCTGTACAATTTTATTACGAAGTGGACAATCCCTTTAAGTTCCAAAAAGAGTGCATGTTTAACCCTAGGTCTAAAGGGGCTTGACCACGATGTAAAAAAAATGTCCTGCACAGGTTGCTTGCAGCTAGCTGCGAGACGACCATGCATGTGAATAAGAAGGGCGATGCTTGCGGCTGTCCTCTCCTTTCACTTCTGTGGTAGCTCCTGAATACCACAGAGCACACTCACTTGGCTATATTCAGGAGCTCCTATGAAACTGAATGGAGAGGATGATCACTAGCGCCGCCCTCATTTTTCTGCACGGTTGGCTTGAGGCTAGCTGTGAGAAACCTGTGCAGGGAATTTTACCTGGTGGCAAAACCCCTTTTAAGAGCGGCAGAGTAAAGTTATAACCCCATTGTACTATCATCCCAAAGTGTACATCATATCTGACAGAGAGCTAGTACTCTCCAATGCTTACCATCAAATATACTACGTTAGCAACTAAAAGGAATCACCTGATATCTTTATTCTTCAACCCCAAAATGCACAAAAAAAACATTAAAACCAATGCTTAAATCACTAAAATTAGGACATATAAAGGGGTTCTCTACCCTCTCCCCACCACCCTCTCACCCCGAAGAAAAAAAAAAATTCAAATGGTTTGGGCGAGTCTTCATTTATCTCCATCCAATGCTTTCTGTGATAATTTGCGTTTTTCCTGTGCTGCGTGCAGCCTTCCTTCTCTACAGCTGAGCAGCAGCAGTTACTGTTATAAAACCAGTTCCTTTTGCGCTGTAAAACTACAAGACCCAGGATCCTTTGCTGTAATTCATCTATCTTTCTACAACCTCAGTGTACGCCCACCATTTTATACCTCATGTTAAAAGTCTAAAAAGGTAAGACCCGGGTCCCCTCGGGGCATAAACTCTGTCCCTTCTCAGTGTGTGGTCCTATCCCATCAGGACGTTTGACATGGTGGGGGTGCCAAAGGGAATAAAACCCAAATAAATTCCACCCCCATTTTGTTTATTGAACACAACACCCCTATCGGGGTAACCTCCAAAAACCTCTGATGCGTCTAATTTTTCCCTGTTATAATAAAAAAAACCTGAAAGGAAAAATTGTGCAGCTAGGCAAACTGAGAATCCAGAGCATAGCATAAAAACCACAAAGGAAACCATGCTACATGTCTGACAGCGCCATTTACATGTTTTAAAACTGGATGAAAAGGGTGGGCGGGAAGGGTTGGAGTAAAAGGGGCAAAATTTGGGATTTTTGGGACCACCCCAGTTTTGTAATGTTTTATGGTTTGCTAAAGGTTAGGGTATTATTTTTGAAATTTTCTGGGGTTTTTTGGATAAAAAAAGTTTTGTATAAACCCATTTAAAATTTTAAAAAAAAGAGATGCTTTGTTTAAATTCTGTAATTTTTTTGCAGAAATCTGTGCGGAAAAACCTTCATGAAGGTTGGGGTGTTCCTTCCACCACAGAAAAAAAACAGACCACCTTTCAAAAATTTCCAAATTTTTTTTTTTACAAAAATCCCTTTAAAAACATATTCATTTTAAATTTCTTTTTTTTTTGAAAAAAAATTTTATTTCAGAAGACAAAAAATACAGATAAAAACAATCACAAAAAAAGTCAATTCCCTGGCAAAAAACCGGTTCTATAAAGACCCCGCCCCCCCAGACCAATAACCCATCTCGGGGGTTGCCCAAAATCACCAGCTAGGTTCGATTTTCCCCCTTTTAATTTTTCCAATTGTCTTCCCCACCATAACCTGGACCGAAAGTCAAAGAAGGTGTTGAAACAAAATCATGGAGAACTAAAAGAACTAAACCCCCCCCCCCCTCATCCTTACCATGAGGATACCCGCTCTGTGTGCACTAGTTCCCCCCTTCATTAAGCCCCAATATCTAGGTTTCCTAGCGTGCCTTTTAGCTGTTCTATTAGATAGTATTCCGTGAATTTAAATGGTTCGATCAATGATTTGATTTCTTCGTGGTTATACTGCTTAGATATGAAAGATCTCCACTTTTTTAAAAACCTCCCTGCCTCCACGTCTTTGTTATTCATTGACTGGATTTTCTCCAAGTATAGAACTTGGCGTAAGCAAACAGAAATTTCTGGAATAGAAGGGCTAGATTTTTCAATCCAGTGTCTCAGTATACATTTTTTTGCCGCTAGTAAAGTGACATGGATACCCTTGTCATCCACGAAGGTCCTCTCTGAACCCTCCATTTCAGGTTCTTTTGTAACGTAGTGGAATAGCATTCCCTGTGGCTCAAACAGGATCTGACAATCCCATGTATCTGCAATATATAGTTTGACTTGCTGCCAGAATCTGTTAATTTCCGGACATTGCCACATGCAGTGAAACAGATCAGCCTTCTCCAGGTCACATTTCGGGCAAGAAGTTAGTTGATTATTTCTGTTAGGTATTTGCGGGATGTTAAATGCATATATGGCTTTGTGTATCAGGCGGAATAGTATCTCTCTCCACTGCTCATTGACTATCACTTTTCGTACACTTTGAATTCCCCATAGAATTTTATGTGTGAGCTCATTATCTTTGAGTTTTAATTCCCAATACCCAAAGAGCCGGTCTATCAACTTCTCACTATCCTTAGTTATATAAATTGAGTAGTGTCTAGATAACATTCCTCTGCATTCATTATTTTTTGTAAGCTCTGCAAACTCCTTTGTCTCTCCCAATGAGTGTAAATGTGTGACATTGGATCTACAAAAATTTAGCACTTGCTGATATTGGAATATTTGATTAGTGCCCAAGGCAAATTTTTCCCTTACTTCCTCCCATTTGAGCAAGGAGCCTGTGGAATGAGACAGCAGGTCCCCCAGTACCCTGATCCCTCTCTGTTTCCAACCCAGGAAGAATTTGTTTTCCCTTCCCGGAGTAAATGAAGGCAAGTCCCAGAGAGGGGTGTATTGGGAAATATACATCGGTCTTTTAAATAACCTCCTCGTATGTCGCCAGGTGGCCAAAGTATCTTTTAGGATGATACTACTCTTAGTGTCGCTCGGATGTAATCTCAGAGGTAAGTGTAGTAAGGATCCCAAACTGCAGCAAGAGACGAGCTGTGATTCCAAATCTGTGTTGGAGAATCCATCCGATCCCAAGAGCCAGTCCCTCACATGTCTCCACATTGCGGCTAGGTTGTATAGGCGAACATTTGGCAGCTGTGCCCCTCCCTGAAGCTTATGCATGGTTAGCTTCCCAAAACTAATGCGAGACCTCTTGCCCCTCCAAATAAATCTCATAAAAGCTCTATGTAGTTTGTTTATATCTACGTGTTTGAGCAGGATGGGTATGTTTTGCAGAGGATACAATAGTCTAGCAAAGCTTATCATCTTGATTAGCTGGATCCTGCCCATAATAGACAAAGGGAGATCTCTCCATTTCTCCAATTCTGCCAGGATCTTAGAGAATAACGGAGGGTAATTCAATTGATATACGGAGGAGCCTCTCGGACCGATCTTGATCCCCAGATATGTCAGATGAGAATGCACAACCTCCACCTCCACTGCGCGTCTGGGAATGTGGGTTGGGTTG